>JBBBDQ010000770.1:670000-900000 GCA_037127315.1 Ascarosepion bandense | reverse complement strand
TAATTAAAATAGAGCAATGCATATTTATTATTAATTATTACATTAGAACATAATGGTATCCTCATTATTAACTACCTAATGAGACATTGTTCTTTCAATGTCGAAACAAAATGTACAATTTTGTAGTAGTTTGTACATGTTCTAACGTAATAATTATGATATATATATATATATATATATATATATATATATATATATATATATATATCGATAGATAGATAGATACAAAAAGAACAAAGAATAAAATTGCAACGTTTAAAATATTAACTTAAAATAGAGCAATGAATATTTATTATTAATTATTACGTTAGAACATTATGGTATCATCATTGTTAACTACATGATGAGACATTGTTCTTTCAATGTCGAAACAAAATGTACAATTTAGTAGTAGTTTGTGCATGTTCTAACGTAATAATTAGTATATATATATATATATATATATATATATATATATATAAATAGATAGATAGATAGATAGATAAATAGATAGATAGATAGATAATTACAAAAAGAACGAAGAATAAAATTGAAACGTTTAAAATATTAACTTAAAATAGAGCAATGAATATCTATTATTATTACGTTAGAACATAATGGTATCATCATTATTAACTACTTGAT
This sequence comes from Ascarosepion bandense, assembly GCA_037127315.1. Classification (NCBI taxonomy): domain Eukaryota; kingdom Metazoa; phylum Mollusca; class Cephalopoda; order Sepiida; family Sepiidae; genus Ascarosepion; species Ascarosepion bandense. Next base: position 899,376 of record JBBBDQ010000770.1, on the reverse strand, counting down.
GAGATATTGTTGTTTCAATGTCGAAACAAAATGTACAATTTTGTAGTAATTTTTCGTGTTCTAACGTAGTAATATATATATATATATATATATATACATCAAACGGTTGAAACCTAACCTAAACAAAATAAACTATGGAATCACCACAAATATCCTTAAATGCCTATAATTAATAACAGGAGCCATTGGTTTATTTCAATAGCTTCCCATATTTAATTTTTCTAGTTTTCACACTTGTGGTCATGTGTGACGTCATGAGTTGTGTGATGCGATATTCGTTTCCAGCGTCTTGTATGCAGGAGTTTGTCGTTGGCTGTAAATCTTCCATGTCAACAAAAACAGACTGTCTTTATTGTTATTATTGTCCGTGAAATCTAGTTCTTTGAATAATTTGAAAAGCTAGATTTTGATATTACAATGGACACAAATAATAAAGTGATACAATATTTAGATGTAGAGTTTAATTTACAAACTGGAAATGTCTCGCCATACATGCAAACAAACACTAAGTTATCATGCATAAATACAAAGTGCAATCATCCAAATAATATAAACACATTTACAAAGGAATAGAACACAGACTATCTAATAATTCGTCAAACAAATCAATATTTAATGAAAAGAAAAATATCTATGAGGATGCACTAAGAAATTCTGTCCATAAAAACATTTTACAATATAATTCTCAACCAAACAGACAAATGAAAAACAACAGTAGAAAACGAAACATTATCTGGTTCAACCCACCATTTAATTTAGAAGTAAAGACCAAAATAGGTAAAATATTTTTTAAACTAATAGATAGACACGTTCCAAAAAAATCAGAACTAAACAAAATTTTCAACAGAAACACAATCAAATTAAGTTATAGTTGCACTAATAATTTAGATAGTTTCATAAAAAACAAAACGCCAGAAAGTTAAATAGCATCGTACAAAACAAAACCAGTAACAAATAATGCAACCGCAGAGACAAAAATAAATGTCTACTTCAAGGTCTCTGCAACACAAAAGAAATAATTTACAATGTAGCGGTACATGATCCAGATAGCCAAAACAAAATATATTTGGGCTCAACCAAAGATAACTTTAAGACCAGGTGGTTTAATCACAGATCTACATTTGAAGTAGAAAAATTAAAAACAATACAAAATTGGCAAGTGTGGAAATTGAAATCAAAATGTGGAAAAGACCAAGACAACGTGGAGCATTGTAAAAACAGCCAAGCCTTACAACGGTGGACAAATATGTGAACTGTGCCAAGAAGAAAAATTAGAAATTATGACATACCCAAATAAAGACGAATTGTTAAATGAAAAAACGGAAATTATGATTAAATGCATCCATACTAAGAAATATCTTTTAGGTTCATACAACCATGAAAACGCCATAATCCGTTTTAATTTAAAAATTGCGCGTTCATAAATTCTCTGCCACGTGAACATTCAAATAAAACACCGTTACAAGAGAGTTCTTAAAAAGAAAAACAGTAAACGGTAAAATCAGTTGTTAAAAATCGCCTGAAGACACCACTCATGGTAGAAACCTCTGTAGTGAAATAACTCGTTTAAAAATGGAAAATATTCAAAAGTTCTACAATATAATTGTAGCGAACACTTTTTAATACAAATGTGTACTGGTCTAACTCTATGATGACCAAAAACTAAGTATTAAACAATCAATCAATCAATATATATATATATATATATATATATATATATATATATATATATATATACGAGATAACAGTATACATTTTATATATGAAGGACAGTATTGGGGAAATTGTATGACAAAGTTTAAATTGCCTAAATCTTCTAAGTGAATGCAATGAATTCAACTGGAATTTGAACTCGGCTCCCCGATTTCTCGTTACGAGATTCAATGCACCACAACGCACATCCCACTACAACGTAAATCAATAAAAAATGGCTTAATCGCAGGGTCATCTATAGCAAATTTGGTTCTTACAACGTTTCACCATTCTTGACGGCTTACGGCCATATCACATTGAATACACCGGTTCTCGCTCGATCACTGAAGCTAAGCAACGTTGAGCCTGGTCAGTACATAGATGGGTGACCGCTTGGGAACACCAGGTGCTGTAAGCGTTTAGTGACGGATGTGCGTTTTGGTGCAGTGGATATCAGTTCGGAAAGAGAAATCGGTGAGCCGAGTTCGAATTCCAGTTGAATACATTCACTTAAGCACTGGTACCCTTGGGAAAGGTATTAATCCGTCCCTTCCCTCCAGTTATGGGTTAAATAACAGGGTAGGACTTGGGGACCCTGGCCTCTAAAAACAAATCCCAATGAATCTTGATACTCGAAGTATTACTAGGCACAAAACTTATATAAAAACAACAATAAATTGTTGAAAGAAAAATGTATTACCAGCAATAAATAAATAAAATTTAGTTGGCAATAAATGACCCGCCGCGGTTGATATGCCATAAAACAAAAACAACCAACCAACCAACCAACCATTCCTGACAGATATTATATCACAGTGTAGAATAATGGAAAGACGCTAATTTTGGCTAGGTAAAAAATTAGAAAAAATTATAAAATTACCAACAACCACTCTGTTTTGCGCATGTGTGGTCCTATCAACATTACAAATTCTTCTTCGTCATGTGCCGTGTCCACTGCACCACAAATGTAATAATTGGCAAAAACAAACAACTTTATTGATACTTTTTTTTTAATAAGGAAACTTGGGTCTTCATGGCGGCAGCGGAGTGTCCAAAGAGTGGTTTTCCCTTGACACCGCTATTATTTTAACTACCTTCACACCTCGGCAATGTTTATTGTTTGAAAAAGCGATGATTATAATTCTAATAAAACGTAAACATGTGAAAGTATATATATACAATTTTGATGCAGTGGATATCGGCTCGGAACGAGAAATTGTAAAGCCGAGTTCGAGTCCCAGTTGAATTCGTTGCATTCATTTTTGCGTAAATACACTTGGGGAAGGAATTAATTTGTCTCTTCTCTTCTATGAGTTAAATGACAAGACAGAATGGGTTCTATAGCCTTGGTTGGCAACCAGTCTACCGCAGAAAGTAATGGCAACCTACTGCGGGATAATCTTCTGTCCATTCAGTCATGTCTCTTTCGAGATATGATTGCCCAAGAGCGTATCACGTATACTGACTGAATATAATAGTTGGAATCATGATTGAGGCATCTACAGGTCATAAAGTGGGGATCGATTTTCTATTGTTATAAAGTAATAAACTGATCCCCTACTAATTATTACATAATAATATAATGCATCTCTTCTTCCTCTAGCTCTGAGTCAAATAATAGGACAGTTTGGGTTCTGTATCCTTTGCTGGCAACCAGTCTACCGCAGAAAGTAATGGCAATCTACTGCGGGAAAATATACTGTCCATTCAGTCTTGTCGCTTTCGTATCATGTATGGCGTTTAACTGATTGACTAGCTGCTGATTGTTCTTGAGAATTTACAACAAAAATATTAAAAACTATCTTTTATTAGATTGTTTATTTACAAGAATAATTTTATATCTACAATATTCTAAAAACTCATACAACTACATTAAAATGAATGTAATATTTATCACGTACCAATTTATAAAGAAATAAATATGAAAGCATTGTTTTATTCTCAAATTTATAAACATTTATATTAAATTACTAAGATATGTGAGCCAATTATATAAAGTTCTTTTTAGGTACCTTCAGTAAATCTCTTTAAAACAGTATAGTAAGAAGAAAAAAAGTCCCAAACTTAATTAAAATGAACTTTTACTATCGAAATATTTATGTTATTATTAAGAGGAAAGATAAAAGTATTTTTTAATTAATAGGAGCCAAATCGTTACTAGTGTTTGCAATGGAAAACGTAACTCATTTTTTTCCAATGACAAACACACGAATTTGGAAATTCTTGCAAAAATCAAGTAATTGCCGCATTTTAATGAAACTTTCATGATTTATTAAAGAATGAATGAAATTATTTTTGAAATCATTATTTTAAAAAAATGTTGGTAAAAATATTTTTTTACATCTGTTATCCTCACTCCACGTAAATTTATGAAATTTTAAGAAATTAAATTCCGTAGGCAAAATTGGTTTTATTAGATAAACGCAGGATTCATTGGGGATTGTGAATCATGTATTATTTTTTAAACAATTTAGTCACTTTTACCGAAAATCTAGTCCGAATAGTAAAATAAAAAATGCAATAAAACTATGACATTGTATAATTAGATGAGCTTTTGATTGCTTTAATAAATAATATAAATTTCAGACATTATAGTCTGAAGAAAAAAAAATTGATTAATAATGAAATTTTAAAAGAATTATTTTCATTATTTTTTTTTTAATTTTAATAATTTATAAAGTTTCAAGGAATTTAAAATTAATATTTCCAAGACTTGTACACGTAAGACTAGTAGGTCATAAAGTGAAGACCATTTTTACTAATAGAAAATTGAAAAGTTTAATATAAATCATCTAGCCACCATATTTTAAAAATAATTTCCAATTTTTTTTGTGTATTTTTTTTTTTTTGTTATGATAATTTCTATGTGTACATTAAAACGTCATGTGTTTCAGTTTTTCTTCCCATACAGGAAAAAATATTGTACAATATATCCACAGTATACGTACACTGTAATTGCTGAAAAATACACATTTTTCACACAATGTTGTTTCCTAGTGCCTTTTCTAGAAATACTTTTATGGTAATTGCTCGAGTGAGCTCTTCGCTGTGATACCTAGACTTCATGAATTTAAGCGCAATACAAAACTGGCGTCGATATCTTATCAATTTACAATTGATTCGGCTAGATGTAACCGTAAGTCCCGTGTTAACAGTTTCCTTTCTCGCTTGTGATACTCTCTTCCGGCACTAAGATTTCCAGACAACTTCAAGAGTTTTAATTGAAATGTCAATCGCTATTTTACTGCCCTAATGATTATTCTTTTATTGTTCTCGCTCCTTAGAAATGATTCGATTTTTTAATTTTTCTACACCAAGTAAAACCTTGTGTCTTAGTAGGTTTACTGCCTTAACTGGGATGAAATCAATTTTAAAATAATTCTTTTATGCCTTTTATAAAACATTATTTATTTGTTATTAAAATTAAGTAATAGCATTGTAGTTACGGATGGGCCTCATTTGTCCCATAGCAACCAATATTTTGGACTTAGATATGACATAAAATATTTTTTTCACAATATAATTATTCATTATTTGGTATTTAGTTTTTTTTTTTATTAAGATTTAGTTTTTTCATTACTATGTTGGCGGCAAGGTTTCATCAATTTACAATTGAATGGCTAGTCATAAGTTCCCAATCTTTTTGCTGCGATTACCCCAAAATCCAATTTCACTTACCCCAATAAACAAATACCCGTAATATAAGAAAAGAATAAATTATATTTATACATCAAAAGCAGACAAAGTTAATGGAAATTATTCAATACAATAGTACCAATCTATAATAATCAGAGGTATAGTAGCCGTAAGCTAACCGTGATTCTTAATGTGAGTGTTGAGTTTGTATTGCCTGTGCCAGTTTATTTATTCTTGGCTTTGTGACTGAAAGGGCTATTCGGGTGTCGTTTGCCACGTTGAGTCTGCTACGTTTTTTGATCTTCATTCCAAGGACAGTAAAAAAAGCTTGTTCACATAAATAAGTGGTTGAAAATCCTATAAGAATTTCTACTGCTCTAGAGGCTTGAAAGAAAAATACTTTAAGAGAGATTGAGGGAGGGGGAATTCTTGCTTGAAATGCTGTCTCGTTAATAATTTGGCACAGTGTGAAATTATAAACTGATTGCCTCTTCCCAAACCAGACATCCATTACCCCCAAAATATGGGCTCATTACCCCACTGGATGTGCGTTGTGGTGCATTGGATATCGGCTCGGAACGAGAAATCGGGGAGCCGAGTTCGAATTCCATCCGAATTCATTGTATTCACTTACACGCAAATACCCTTGGGAAAGGTATTAATCCGTCTATTCCTTCCAGTTATGGGTTAAATAACAGGACAGATTGGGTTCTATAGCCTTGGTCGGCAACCAGTCTACCGCAGAAAGCAATGGCAACCTACAGCGTGATAATCTTCTGCCCGGTCAGTCATGTTTCTTTCGAGACATGATCGCCCAAGCGTGTATCACGTATGGCACTTAACTGACTGACCACACTGGGGTAATTTACCCCGGGGTTGGGAACCATGGGGTTAGATGTAACCGTAAGTTTTATGCTAACAGTTTCTTCTATCACTTCTTGCATGTTTTCTTCTGGTATTCCTGCTTCCCATTCAAATTTATTATAAAAAATTGTGGTGTAATGGATTTTAGTTCGGAATGAGAAATCGAAGAACCGAGTTCGGTTTCCAGTCGAATTCGTTTCATTCACTTGCGCTCAAATACCTTTAGGAAAAGTATTAATCCATTTCTTCTTCCTCCAGCTATGGGTTGAACAGCAAGACAAATTTGGTTCTGTAGGTTGGCAACCGGTCTCCCACAAAAGACTACTACTGCAGGAAAAACTTTCTGCCTAGTCAGTCATGTCTTGAAATAAGCAAGATCACCCAACCGTGTATAAGTGACTCATTTTTCTCATATTTTCTAACATTCTTTAAACTCTTGCTCTTCCTAGTGGCTTTATTTTCTTGCATTGTGTGAAATGATTAAAATTACCGCCTTGCTCGGGGTGATATGATTAAAAAAAAAAAATAATAATAATAATAAATTATTATATTCAGTTGTACGCTTCGCGGATGTGTGTTGCGGTGCAGTGGATGTTGACTCAGAACGACAAATCGAAGAGCCGAGTTCGAATTCCTGTTGAATTTCTTGCGTTCACTTGCGCACAAATACTCTTGGGAAAGGTATTAATCCGTCTCTTCCCTCCAGTTATTGATTAAATAATAGGACAGATTGGGTACTATAGCTTTGGTCAGCAACCAGTCAGTCAGTTAAAGTGCCATACGTGATACACGCTTGGGCGATCATGTCTCGAAAGAGACATGACTGACTGGGCAGAACATTATCCCGCAGTAGGTTGCCATTGCTTTCTGCGGTAGACTGGTTGCCGACCAAGGCTATAGTACCCAATCTGTCCTGTTATTTAACCCATAACTGGAAGGAAGAGACGGATTAATACCTTTCCTAAGGGTATTTGCGCGTAAGTGAATACAATGGATTCAACTGGAATTCGAGAATGGAAACCTACTGCGGGATAATCTTCTGCCCAGTCAGTCATGTCTCTTTCGAGACATGATCGCCCAAAGCGTGTATCACGTATGGTACATAACTGATTCATACGTTTCTATCTGTTAAAAAAAATCAAATGTATTGGTAGTTATTTGTACGTTAATATTTTTTAAAACATTATTATAATTGAAGTAGATAAATCTATCTATCGCCCGGTTCACACTCCACCCACGTCTATTGAACAGGTGAAGAGGCTCATCCCTTGTTCCCTGTTTAAGATGTGGTTTCCGGTTTTCTCTTTTCCAATCTTTTTACTATTACGTAGCCCCCTGCACATCAGTGGCGTTACTGCCTTGCTCGGGGTGATACGATAAAAAAAAAAAATCAGAAGACCGGTAGTAGACCCAGTACTACCAGCTGAATTCATGTATTGTGGGCAGGAGAAAAGAAACAAAAAACATTTAATTTTTTCGTAGTACGTCTCTTGTTTCAGATTCCCCAACACGCGCCCGGTTGATAGAGATAGTGATTATTCAAATGTCACTTAATATATTAATTTTATATTAATTTTTTATGGGTTCTTGGGTGTGCTCAGGGCTCAGGGGCACTTGTATCCTTTGCTCTCGGTAGGTCTGACTGTCACGGTGAATTAAACTTTGTTAGTGAGAACATCTTGAATGAGAATGGTCGCAAAATCTTAGGAGGCACTTAGCTTGACCTCTGACCAATGACCTTTAAGAGGGTGTTAGAAGTGATAAATAGGTTAAATAAATATACTCACTTTCAAACAGCCTCAGAAACATAACTTATATATTTACTTACTTAAATACCAACGCCTACATGCTTCGATAAATACATATGTATAATCGAGTGAAAATACATAGGCATACATACGTTTGCTGTATGGGAAAATGTGACGCATAAATAAATTTTTATATATCAGAATAATGTTAGGTAATTAAATGACCAAGTAAAAAAATGAGAAAATAGCGAAAGTAGTTACGTATTTAAATTGTCATGTATTTTACATAGCCAGTTATTTAAGTGCCATACGTGATACACGCTTTAGGCGATCATGTCTCGAAAGAGATATGACTGACTGGGCAGAAGATTATACCGCAGTAGGTTGCCATTGTTTTCTGTGGTAGACTCGTTGCCAGTCAAGGCTATAGAAATCAATCTGTCCTATTATTTGACTGATAGCTAGATGGTGAAGAGATAAGTAGTAATTAGTGGGAGATCAGTTTATTACTTCATAACAATAGAAAACAGATCCCCCGCTTTATGACCAGTAAAAGCCTTAATCATGATTCCAACTATTATATTCAGTCAGTCAGTTAAGTGCCATATGTGATACACACTTTGGGCGATCATGTCTCTTTCGAAACATGACTGACTGGACAGAAGATTATCCCGCAGCGTGTTGCCATTGCTTTCTGCAGTAGACTGGTTGCCAGCCAAGGCTATAGAACCCAATCTGTCCTGTTATTTATCCCATAACTAGAGGGAAGAGTTGGATTAATACTTTTCCCAACGGTATTTGCGCGCAAGTGAATGCAAGGAATTCAACTGGAATTCGAACTCAGCAACCCGATCTCACGTTCCGAATCGATATCCACTGCACCACAACGCTTTCACCTACATATCTATGATTTTATCAATACGAATATTATTTTATTTTAGTCTGATCAACTTCTTTTTGAAGATGAAACGTTCTACACAGAACTTTTCTACTTTGTCATTCAATTACCTAGCATACTTAAGAATACCTTGTTGGTTTAAAATTAGTTAAAATATTAGAAAATTTATTGAATTGAATAACAAAATATATCCCAAAAAGCCAAGCAAAATTTTAAAAAACTCAAGATTTGTTAAAAAGTCAAAAGAAAGGAGAATTGAACTGTTATGTAATAACAGTGTTATATAACAGTGAAAAAGAAACTTAAAGTAGCAGATATGTGGCTCTGCAGAAGGATGTTGAGAATACCATGGACAGAACATGTGAATAACAAGGAAGTTTTAAGGAAAATGGAAACAAAAAGGACACTTATGCTTAGAATGAGAAAGAGAAAGCATCAGAGAAGTGGTTCTACAGAAGAAGGCTGAGAATACCATGGACTGAACATGTGAATAACAAGGAAGATTTAAGGAAAATGGAAATAAAAATGACACTTCTACTTAGAATGAGAAAGAGACAAGCATCAGAGAAGTGGTTCTACAGAAGAAGGCTGAGAATACCATGGACCGAACATGTGAGCAATGATGAAGTTTTATAAAAACAAAAAAATGGAAATAAAAGCGATATTTATATTTAACACTGGAAAGAGAAAGATGATTGGAAAATTTAACACTCACAGTGCAGATTGGAGGCAAGAAAACAGTGCAAAAAAAAAACAAACAAAGAAAAAACAAAAAAAGACCGCATAACCTACCTAGCAAGCTTACGTAAAGAAATGGCGGAACAGGGTTAAGGGGAGATAAAAAAAAAAAAGTTAATTAAGAACTAGAAAGGACAAGAAGTTGTAGAGTACCACGACTGCCAAGGTCCTGAAGGAGTACGACACGAAAAAGATGAATAAAGCAAAGAGATATAGACGTATTTGTTCGCAAATTTAAAAGGGCAAAACGTAAAAATGAGTATTATAAAACTGAATGAATCTATAGTATACCCACGCACTAGTAGCCATTCAGACACATGTACGAGTGTGTGTATGTACGTTTGTATGTGTGTCTTTTCAGAGGGAGATATGAAAGATAAATGTAAAAGCTGCTCGAACGCCACTAGCGTATCTACAAAATTAAAGTATCAATCTCCAGCTGAGAATCAAGAAGAAGCCACTTACTTCTTACTTACACCATGGGTGGTCCCATCCAAAATTATAGGGAAGTTTATAGCAGACTTTCCAATTTAGCATTCTTGGAACTAGATCTAGTTCTCCTTTAGCACTTTTACCTCTTGTAAATCAGCATGTAGCTCTTTTATATATTTATGAAATAATAAACATTAATAAGAAAAAGAGTTAGATACTGATTTACAAGATAGGTACCTCCAATAATTCGCGTTAAAAAAAACAGCATTGCGTAATGAAAAAGGACACAAATTTAACGAAAATAAAGTTTTATCGTTAAAATGTTCTTGTTATTATTAAGATGAAAGACCAAAGTATTTGTTAATTACTTTTTGAAATTTTTTAAATCCTTTCTAACACGTTCGAAATTTTGGTTAAAATGTTTTGTTTACCTCATCGCCTATTCCAACAATTAACATTGTTTTTTTTTTCGTAGAAAAAGTATTAATTTGGAAATTCTTGTAAAAATCAAATAATTGTTTGATTTTAATTAAATTATCAGGATTTATTCACAAATTAATTAAATTATTTTTAAATTTTTTTTTAGAAGATAACAGTGAAAAAAAGATAGATCGAGCATTATAAGAGTTAATTTGGTTACACTTATTTAAAGTCCCCTCCCAACACCTGATAGTTTGTTTTCTTTTGCTTCTCTCTGTTAAGTGCCATACGCGATACACGCTTGGGCGATCATGTCTCGAAAGGGACATGACTGACAGGGCAGAAGATTTTCTTGCTGTAGCTTGCCATTACTTTCTGCAGTAGACTGGTTGTCAAGTAATAAACTGATCCCCCACTTTATGACCAGCATAAGCCTTAATCATTATTCCAACTATTATATTCAGTCAGTCAGTTAAGTGCCATACGTGATACACGCTTGGGCGATCATGTCTCGAAAGAAATATGACTGACTGGGCAGAAGATTATCCCGCAGTAGGTTGCCATTTCCCAAGCGTATTTGCGCGTAAGTGAATGCAATGAATTCAGATGGAATTCGAACTCGGCTCCCCTATTTCTCGTTCCGACCCGATATCCAATCCACCACAACGCACATCCTCAGTCCTCTCCCAACACCAGATAGTTTGTTTTAGTTTGCTTCTCTACCTATCTTTTAATTCTGTATTGAAATAAATCAACAGAAAATTCTTTATTGAAATAAATCGACAGAAAATTAGCAAAAGCAATGAAATCTTACACCGTCAAACGAGTTAGTAATAATACGCCCTTGGCCAAGAATGTGTGTTGTGAGGCAATGGATATCAGCGCGTAATGAGAAATCAGAGAGCCGAGTTCGAATTCCAGTCGAATCGTTTCATTCACTCACGCATAAATACTCTTGGGAAATTTATTAATCCATCTCTTCTCGCTCTAGATATAGGTTAATTATCAAGACAGATTTGGTTCTATGGACTTGGTTGACAACCAGTCTACTGCAGAAAGTAATGGCAAGCTACAGCAAGAAAATCTGCCTAGTCAGTCATGTCTCTTTCGAGACATGATCGTCCAAGCGAGTCTCACGTATGGCACTTAATTGACTGATCTGGTATCCCAGACGAATTTCCGTTGTGTTTTGTGCGACAAAATGTTTTGATAACCCTTATATTGATTTATTTGTTTTGTTTTGTTTACGCTTCATCAAACTTTAGCTTGTTATTTAAAGCCAGAAAATATTTTAATTATTTTTAGTTATCTAATTCTTTTGTTTGATTGAACAATATTAACACACATACAAGCATATTCTCCAACTGCTACTCCTTCATTTTCTAAATAACCATGAATTCATCTTATATTTCATTGTTTTAAATCAATGTTTTGAATGTTGTCAATATTTTCTACGTTCCTTATTCATTCATTTATATATATATATATATATATATATATATATATAAGAAAAAATTAAGGCAGACACGTTATTTCATGGTAAATCGGAAGTGTAGGCCTATTTCAGGCGAACCATCATCAGCTTCCGTCTTTATTTTACAAAAGATTTTAAATGAATCCTTTCGTGTAAAATCCTTTGTAATATATATATATATATATATATATATATATATATATATATATATATATATATATATATATATATATATATATATATATATATATATATATATATATATATACCACAAACTCAATATAGTTTGGTCGGCAGCCAGTATACCACAGAAAGTAATGGAACTTACTGCGGGATAATGTATTGTTCAGTCGGTCATGTCAGCGAGACATGATCGCCCAAATGTATATCACGTATGACACTTAACTGAATGACTTATGTGCCGTGCAAAACAGTTGAAGATGTCGGAAAGTACACAATTCTGTTACTATGATTTTTGGACAGTGATAAATCATTGATGCCCGTATGTTATTGTGTTAGATAGAAGCGCCAAGAATTGTCATATTATTGACGTTGCCATACCAAATGACACAAGTATAATAAACAAGCGATTGAGACAATTTCAGACCACTCTGATTTGAAGGTTGAGGTAGCAACATTGCTTAGAATGCGGAAAGGGGATTACAGTGGTGACTGGCGCACTGGTGTTAATTCCATTAAAACTGTGTGGCTTCCTTGACCAGCCGAGGGTACCATACCTAAAATATCCCAAAATCCGCTCTTTTGGGCGGCGCGAGTATTTTAAGGAAACTGTTGTCAGTCTGAGGTCCTTGTCGTGACTTGACAACGATATACCTGGTGTATTCAAAAACTTACACTGTGTGACAAAATAATAATAATAATTAAATAATAATAATAATAATAATAATAATAATAATAAGACAAAAAAATTGTCTTATTAAGTACAGCCCACACACTAAGGAAAACTTTATCTATGTAATGCTAGGGATGATAGGGAAGATAGAAAAACATGAAATGGAGCCATAACAACACGCCACTACCTGCCTTAGGTCTCCCCGCAGACTTGGTTGGTAGTGAGACCAAAGCAGAAATCGAAATATGATGAAAAATGACATAATAATAATAATAATAATAATCACCCAGCACCGGTTACAGAAATAAAAGATGTCACCATTCTATGGGATTACACCATCTACACAGGCAGAAAAATTGAAGCAAATAGGCCGGATATTATTGTTAAAAACCAAAAAGAAAAAACTTGCCTATTAATTGATATGGCTTGTCCAGCGGATTGTAACATGGCAATCAAGGAATTCGAAAAACTGTCAAAATATAAAGACCTGGAAATTGAAGTAGAAAAAATGTGGAAATTGAAAACAAGAATCGTGCCAGTGATAGTTGGTGCACTTGGAATAATAAAAAATGGAACAAAACAACACGTTGAAAGAATCCCTGAAAGCCCCAGCTTAACAGATATACAAAAAAATGTCTTGTTAAGCACAACCCACACATTAAGGAGAACGTAGTGTATGTAACGCTACGGATGATAGGGGAGATATTAAAAAAAAACATGAAATGGAGTCATAACAACACACCACAACCTGCCTTAGTTCTTCCCGCAGATTGGGTAGGTAGTGCGACCATAGCAGAAATCAAAATATGATGAAAAATGACATAATAATAATAATAATAATAATAATAATAATAATAATAATAACCGGTTGAATTTTTTCTTAGATAAAAGTATTTCAAAACTTTGTTCAAGCGAGCTATTTACTGACAGTATTAGCATAACAACGAAACACTTTTTACTACATTTCAACAACTCATAAAAATGAATTCACTTTGAATGCCAACAAAAACATACTATAATGATTAAGAAGTTGATTCTAGATTTCATAGAATTTCCTGATTTTAAAAACGATTTTTTTTTAAGGATACATATAATAAATACATTTTCCTCATCATTGACTATAATGTATATTTTTAACTTTGTCGGGTAAGAAGAAAAATACAACTGCTTAAACGTTAACTGATGTTCATTTCCATAAGCTTTTGTGAAACCAATTCATTTCCCCCCTCTAATATTTTCAAACGAAGTATTTTGGCTGTTTAATTATTCTGCAAGTTCGCGTCTTCTTTGTGATGCATATTCCTTCAAACGTTCCTCTAGTTTATAAGTTTTCAAGTTATGAGCATTTCCACAGCGTTCTTTCTCTTTGAGCACAAAAAAAAAAAAAATAAATAAATAAATAAAATAAAAACATTCAAAAGTCTTAAGCTGTTCAAGACATATGTTCGTACCTATTGCATCATTACCATAAGACTTACTGAACTAACTTTAGATACTATCCTCGGTATGACGACGAACTACATCCGGCAGCAAAACCTCTGACCTGGAAATTGAAGGTTTTGAGGATCGTGGTACCACATCTTAATTGCTTTTGCCCCAGGTCCTCTCTGAACCGGTGTGATAACACCAGCTAGTGATCTTCCGAACAAAAACAGAACTTTATGAAAGTATAAAGTTCCTTTAAGAAATCAAATTGTATTCCAAACTGTAACTTACTCGGCTCTATAATTATGCTCACACGAACTTGTATAAGCACGAAATCTGAGAATCAACTGCCATGTATTCAGTTGCGAAAGCAGAATAACATATATTTTTTTTACTTCAAAGTTCCAAAGAAAATTAAATTAATCGACACACAAGGTGCTAAACAAACGAACAAAACGTTCGATACATATTTCCAGATTAGTTATTAAAGAAGTAATTCAGTTATTGTTTTCCTTCAAATAGAACAAAATTATTGCTTTAGCACAACCAAGTTTTAAAGAGTATAAAGCAGAAAGTAAATTATAGTCATATACAACTTTAGATGACCCGGCGTCGGAGGCTAACAAAGAAGAGGAAGTAAGTAATGAAAGGAAAACTTATTACATTGATATACGTTTGCTTTTTGTTCTTTATTTTATCATCCTGTCGGATTCCGATCCATATTTGATCTGCATTTGATATTTAAATTATATATATATATATTGGGCGTGTATGATGATAATATACACGCTAAAAAAGTCTGCCTCCTTCTACTGAGCGCCCATAGCTCAGAGGTAGAATCGCCGACTGACGTCAATTCGGTCGGGTTTCGATCCTGGGTAAAAAGCAATCGGATGTCTAACCGTACTGATGAGCTGCGAAATAGATCTGTTTGTGGATGACTATATATATATATGCATTTTCTTACTTTCTCCCCTTTATTAGCCTCCGACGCTGGGTCATCAAAAGTTGTATATGACTGTAATTTACTTTCTACTTTATACTCTTTAAAACTTGGTTGTGCTAAAGCGATAATTTTGTAAAGGAATAAATAAATAAATAAACTTCAAAGATACTTCTTTTAAGTCTTTCACCCCAGTCAAGGCGATACCGACACTAATGTGAAGTTACACTGATAGAAAAAACTGGATACCAGAGGCAAAAGGATAAAAGATTAACAGTATTCAAGATAGAAAATGGAAATTGACATGGCATTTAAATGTTTAGAGATTGTATCTATCAGGGAAGCAAGTAAAGGATGCGAAGTGTGAGAAATGAAACTGTTGGAGTATAAGTGCTGGTAACATTTAACTATTTCAATGGTAAAATGGTGAGACCTAAATACCAACCGAGTCAGTCAGTTAAGTGCCATGCGTCATACACGCTTTGGGCGATCATGTCTCGAAAGAGACATGACTGATTGGGCAGAAGATTATCCCGTAGTATGTTGCCATTGCTTTCTGTGGTAGACTGGTTGCCAGCCAAGGCTATAGAACCCAATCTGTCCTGTTATTTGACTCATAGCTATAGAGGGAAGAGATGTATTATATTATGTAGTAATTATTGGGGGATCAGTTTATTACTTCATAACAATATGAAACTGATCCTCCACTTTATGACCAGTAGACACCTTAATCATGATTCCGACTATTATATTCAGTCAGTCAGTTAAGTGCCATACGTATTACACACTTTGGGCGATCATGTCTCGAATGGTACATGGCTGACTGAGCAGAAATTATCCCGCAGTAGATTGTCATTGCTTTCAGCGATAGACAAGTTGCCGACTAAGGTTATAGCACCCAATCAATCCTATTATTTAACCCGTAACTGGAGAGAAGAGACGGATTAATACTTTTTCCAAGGGTATTTGTGTGAAAATGAATGCAAGGAATGTCAACTGGAATTCGAACTTGGTTCCCCGATTTGTCGTTCCAAGTTGACATCCATTGCACCACAAAAGCTTAACAAATTAAATTATATCAGAGTTTTATTGCATTTTTTTTATTTTACTCTTCGGAAAAATGAAAAATTATTTCTATTCGCTTGATTAGGTGAATCTTTAATTTCTTGTCTTTCAGTAACTCATTCAGGTATTTAGAAAATATATTCTAAATTTGCTTCTAATGTTTCTAAAAAGATTTAAAATTATGGTTTAAATTCATGTGGTCGGGATATCAGGAAAAAAGCTCATCAGAGCAGTAGCCATGAAAATTATTGTAGAAAAGACAGAGGAAAGCCACGTCAGGTTGGTGAGAAAGTGTATAGAAAGAGCTTCAATCACTAAATTGTCCATTTGTATCTGTGAAGAATAGATATGCTATGATCAGTTTAATGTTTCTGCTTAAATTCATGTGGTTAGGGAACCAGAGGAAAAAGCCCATCAGAGCAGTTGCCATGAAAATTTTTGGGAAAGTCAGAGGAAGCCATGTCATGGTGAGAAAGTGTATAGAAAGAGCTTCAATCACTAAATTGTCCATTTGTATCTCAGAAGAATGGGATATGCTATGATCAGTTTAATGTTTCTGCTTAAATTCATGTGGTTAGGGAACCAGAGGAAAAAGCCCATCAGAGCAGTTGCCATGAAAATTCTTGTGGAAAAGTCAGAGGGAAGCCATGTCATGGTGAGAAAGTGTGAGGAAAGAGCTTCAATCACTAAATTGTCCATTTGTATCTCAGAAGAATAGATATGCTATGATCAGTTTAATGTTTCTGCTTAAATTCATGTGGTTAGGGAACCAGAGGAAAAAGCCCATCAGAGCAGTTGCCATGAAAATTCTTGTGAAAGTCAGAGGGAAGCCATGTTTATGGTGAGAAAGTGTATAGAAAGAGCTTCAATCACTAAATTGTCCATTTGTATCTCAGAAGAATAGATATGCTATGATCAGTTTAATGTTTCTTGCTTAAATTTTCATGTGGTTAGGGAACCAGAGAAAAAGCCCATCAGAGCAGTTGCCATGAAAATTCTTGTGGAAAAGTCAGAGGGAAGCCATGTCATGGTGAGAAAGTGTATAGAAAGAGCTTCAATCACTAAATTGTCCATTTGTATCTGTAGAATAGATATGCTATGATCAGTTTAATGTTTCTGCTTAAATTCATGTGGTTAGGGAACCAGAGGAAAAAGCCCATCAGAGCAGTTGCCATGAAAATTCTTGTGGAAAAGTCAGAGGGAAGCTGTGTCATGGTGAGAAAGTGGGGACAGAAAATAGCCAGTAAATCACTAAATTGTCCATTTGTATCTCAGAAGAATAGATATGCTATGATCAGTTTAATGTTTCTGCTTTAAATTCATGTGGTTAGGGAACCAGAGGAAAAAGCCCATCAGAGCAGTTGCCATGAAAATTCTTGTGGAAAAGTCAGAGGAAGCCAAAATTGCAGTGAGAAAGGTATAGAAAGAGCTTCAATCACTAAATTGTCCATTTGTATCTCAGAAGAATAGATATGCTATGATCAGTTTAATGTTTCTGCTTAAATTCATGTGGTTAGGGAACCAGAGGAAAAAGCCCATCAGAGCAGTTGCCATGAAAATTTTGTGGAAAAGTCAGAGGGAAGCCATGTCATGGTGAGAAAGTGTATAGAAAGAGCCTCAATCACTAAATTGTCCATTTGTATCTCAGAAGAATAGATATGCTATGATCAGTTTAATGTTTCTGCTTAAATTCATGTGGTTAGGGAACCAGAGGAAAAGCCCATCAGAGCAGTTGCCATGAAAATTCTTGTGGAAAAGTCAGAGGGAAGCCATGTCATGGTGAGAAAGTGTATAGAAAGAGCTTCAATCACTAAATTGTCCATTTGTATCTCAGAAGAATAGATATGCTATGATCAGTTTAATGTTTCTGCTTAAATTCATGTGGTTAGGGAACCAGAGGAAAAAGCCCACTTTCAGAGCAGTTGCCATGAAAATTCTTGTGGAAAAGTCAGAGGGAAGCCATGTCATGGTGAGAAAGTGTATAGAAAGAGCCTAACTAAATTGTCCATTTGTATCTCAGAAGAATAGATATGCTATGATCAGTTTAATGTTTCTGTTTAAATTCATGTGGTTAGGGAACCAGAGGAAAAAGCTCATCAGAGCAGTTGCCATGAAAATTCTTGTGGAAAAGTCAGAGGGAAGCCATGTCATGGTGAGAAAGTGTATAGAAAGAGCTTCAATCACTAAATTGTCCATTTTGTATCTCAGAAGAATAGATATGCTATGATCAGTTTAATGTTTCTGCTTAAATTCATGTGGTTAGGGAACCAGAGGAAAAAGCCCATCAGAGCAGTTGCCATGAAAATTCTTGTGGAAAAGTCAGAGGGAAGCCATGTCATGGTGAGAAAGTGTATAGAAAGAGCTTCAATCACTAAATTGTCCATTTGTATCTCAGAAGAATAGATATGCTATGATCAGTTTAATGTTTCTGCTTAAATTCATGTGGTTAGGGAACCAGAGGAAAGCCCATCAGAGCAGTTGCCATGAAAATTCTTGTGGAAAAGTCAGGAGGGAAGCCATGTCATGGTGAGAAAGTGTATAGAAAGAGCTTCAATCACTAAATTGTCCATTTGTATCTCAGAAGAATAGATATGCTATGATCAGTTTAATGCTTCTGCTTAAATTCATGTGGTTAGGGAACCAGAGGAAAAAGCTCATCAGAGCAGTTGCCATGAAAATTCTTGTGGAAAAGTCAGAGGGAAGCCATGTCATGGTGAGAAAGTGTATAGAAAGAGCTTCAATCACTAAATTGTCCATTTTGTATCTCAGAAGAATAGATATGCTATGATCAGTTTAATGTTTCTGCTTAAATTCATGTGGTTAGGGAACCAGAGGAAAAAAGCCCATCAGAGCAGTTGCCATGAAAATTCTTGTGGAAAAGTCAGAGGGAAGCCATGTCATGGTGAGAAAGTGTATAGAAAGAGCTTTAATCACTAAATTGTCCATTTGTATCTCAGAAGAATAGATATGCTATGATCAGTTTAATGTTTCTGCTTAAATTCATGTGGTTAGGGGAACCAGAGGAAAAAGCCCATCAGAGCAGTTGCCAAGAAAATTCTTGTGGAAAAGTCAGAGGGAAGCCATGTCATGGTGAGAAAGTGTATAGAAAGAGTCTAATCACTAAATTGTCCATTTGTATCTCAGAAGAATAGATATGCTATGATCTAGTTTAGTGTTTCTGTTTAAATTATGTGGTTAGGGAACCAGAGGAAAAAGCCCATCAGAGCAGTTGCCATGAAAATTCTTGTGGAAAAGTCAGAGGGAAGCCATGTCATGGTGAGAAAGTGTATAGAAAGAGCTTTAATCACTAAATTGTCCATTTGTATCTCAGAAGAATAGATATGCTATGATCAGTTTAATGTTTCTGCTTAAATTCATGTGGTTAGGGAACCAGGAGGAAAAAGTCATCAGAGCAGTTGCCATGAAAATTCTTGTGGAAAAGTCAGAGGGAAGCCATGTCATGGTGAGAAAGTGTATAGAAAGAGCTTCAATCACTAAATTGTCCATTTGTATCTCAGAAGAATAGATATGCTATGATCTGTTTAGTGTTTCTGTTTAAATTCATGTGGTTAGGGAACCAGAGGAAAAAGCCCATCAGAGCAGTTGCCATGAAAATTCTTGTGGAAAAAGTCAGAGGGAAGCCATGTCATGGTGAGAAAGTGTATAGAAAGAGCTTCAATCACTAAATTGTCCATTTGTATCTCAGAAGAATAGATATGCTATGATCTGTTTAGTGTTTCTGTTTAAATTCATGTGGTTAGGGAACCAGAGGAAAAAGCTCATCAGAGCAGTTGCCATGAAAATTCTTGTGGAAAAGTCAGAGGGAAGCCATGTCATGGTGAGAAAGTGTATAGAAAGAGCTTCAATCACTAAATTGTCCATTTGTATCTCAGAAGAATAGATATGCTATGATCTGTTTAATGTTTCTGCTTAAATTCATGTGGTTAGGGAACCAGAGGAAAAAGCTCATCAGAGCAGCTATGAAAATTCTTGTGGAAAAGTCAGAGGGAAGCCATGTCATGGTGAGAAAGTGTATAGAAAGAGCTTCAATCACCAAATTGTCCATTTGTATCTCAGTATAATAGATATGCTATGATCAGTTTAATGTTTCTGCTTAAATTCATGTGGTTAGGGAACCAGAGGAAAAAAGCCCATCAGAGCAGTTGCCATGAAAATTTTGAAAAGTCAGGAGGGAAGCCATGTCATGGTGAGAAAGTGTATAGAAAGAGCTTCAATCACTAAATTGTCCATTTGTATCTCAGAAGAATAGATATGCTATGATCAGTTTAATGTTTCTGCTTAAATCATGTATTAGGGAACCAGGAGGAAAAGCTCATCAGAGCAGTTGCCATGAAAATTCTTGTGGAAAAGTCAGAGGGAAGCCATGTCATGGTGAGAAAGTGTATAGAAAGAGCTTCAATCACTAAATTGTCCATTTGTATCTCAGAAGAAAACAGAGTTGCTATGATCAGTTTAATGTTTCTGCTTAAATTCATGTTAGGAACCAGAGGAAAAAGTTCATCAGAGCAGTTGCCATGAAAAATTCTTGTGGAAAAAGTCAGAGGGAAGCCATGTCATGGTGGTAGGTGTATAGAAAGAGCTTCAATCACTAAATTGTCCATTTGTATCTCAGAAGGATGAGAGTGGCAAGACGAAGTTTTAATGTTTCAAGTTTAAATTGCAGAACTTAGAGGAAAAAGTCAATTACATAGCTGCTATGAAAATTTTAGAAAAAGTCAGAGGGAAGTCATGTCATGGTGAGAAAAGTGTATAGAAAGAGCTTTAATCACTAAATTGTCCATTTGTATCTCAGAAGAAATACATGCTTATATTCAGCTTAATGTTTCACAAATTCATGTGGTTAGGGAACCAGAGGAAAAGCCTATCAGAGCAGTTGCCATGAAAATTTGTGGAAAAGTCAGAGGGAAGCCATGTCATGGTGAGAAAGTATAGAAAGAGCACAATCACTAAATTGTCCATTTGTATCTCAGAAGAAGGATATGCTATGATCAGTCAGAATGTTTCTACAAATTCTATGGTTAGGGAACCAGAGGAAAAAGCTCACTGAGCAGTTGCCATGAAATTGTGAAAGTCAGAGGTGTTTTCTAGTGCCATGGGTGGGGAGAAAGTGCATAGAAAGAGCTTTAATCAATGTTCAGTCCATTTGTGGCTCAGAAGAAGACAGGTTATGATCAGCTTAATGTTTCTGCTTAAACTATGTGGTTAGGGAACCAGAGGAAAAAGCTCATCAGAGAAGCTGCCATGAAAATTTTGGAAAGTCAGAGGGAGCCAGTGTCATGGTGAGAAAGGGGGAAAGGTGCCTTCAATCACTAAATTGTCCATTTGTATCTCAGAAGAATAGATATGCTATGATCAGTTTAATGTTTGCTTAAATTCATGTGTTAGGGAACCAGAGGAAAAGCCATCAGAGCAGCTGAAAATTTTGTGGAAAGTCAGAGGGAAGCCATGTCATGGTGAGAAAGTGTATAGAAAGAGCTTCAATCACTAAATTGTCCATTTGTGAACTAGAAGAATAGATATGCTATGATCATTAGTTGTTTCTGCTTAAATTGAGAAAGAGAAACGAGGAAAAAGCTCATCAGAGCAGTTGCCATGAAAATTCTGTGGAAAAAGTCAGAGGGGAAGCCAGTGCTGCAGAGAAAGTGGTATAGAAAGAGCTCAACACTAAATTGTCCATTTGTATCTCAGAAGAATAGATATGCTATGATCAGTTTAATGTTTCTGCTTAAATCATGTGGTTAGGGAACCAGAGGAAAAGCTCATCAGAGCAGTTGCCATGAAAATTCTGTGGAAAAGTCAGAGGGAAGCCAGCTAAGCACAGTGAGAAAGTATATATAAGAGCCAATCAATAAAATTGTCCATTTGTATCCTGTTAGAAGAAATAGATATGCTATGATCATTAATGTTTCTGCTTAAATTCATGTGGTTAGGAAAACTGAGAAAAAGCTCATCAGAGCAGTTGCCATGAAAATTCTTGTGGAAAAGTCAGAGGAAGCCATGTCATGTAGTAGAGGCAGTATAGAAAGAGCTTCAACTGACAATTAACCATTTGCACTGGGAAGAATAGATATGCTATGATCAGTTTACTTTCTGCTTGAATTTATACAGGGAACCAGAGAAAAGCCATCAGAGCAGTTGCCATGAAAATTCCCAGGAAAAGCTGAGGGAAGCTTCTGCCATGGTGAGAAAGTGTATAGAAAGAGCTTTAATCACTAAATTGTCTCATTTGTGGCCCTGAAGAATAGATATGCTATGACTGCTCACTGTTTCTGCTTAAATTCATGTATTGGGGAACCAGAGGAAAGCTCATCAGAGAAGCCACAGAAAATTCTAAAAAGTCTAGAGGAAGCCAAAGTCAGCAGAGAAAGTATAGAAAGAGTTTTAATCACTTAAACTTTCTATTTGTATCCTCAGAAGAATAGATATGCTATGATCAGTTTAATGTTTCCTGCCACTCCATGTATTAGGAACTAGAGGAAAAGTCAATTATTAGTTGCCATGAAAATTTTGTGGAAAAGTTTAGAGGAAGCCATGTCATGAAGAGAAAGTAAGTAGGCATTAGAATCACTAATGTCCATTTGTGTCTCAGAAGAATAGATATGCTATGATCAGTTTAATGTTTCTGCTTAAATTCATGTGGTTAGGGAACCAGAGGCAAGTTCATCAGAAGCAGTTGCCATGAAAATTCTAAAGAAAAGTCAGAGGAAGCTGGTATTTGGCAGGCAGCAAGGAAAGAGCTTTAATCACTAAATTGTCCATTTGCATCTCTAACAGTTTGGGATATGCTATGATCAGTTTTAATGTTTCTGTTTAAAATTCATGGTTAGGGAACCAGAGAAAAAAGCTCATCAGAGAAATACAGTACCTTGTGAAAAGTCAGAGGGAAGCCATGTCATGGTGAAAGTGGAGAGAAAGAGTCAATCACCAAATTGTCCATTTGTATCTCAGAAGAATAGATATGGCAAGGATTCTGAAGACAGCCACAAATTCATGTGGTTAGGAAATCCAGATAGTGCCCATCAGAGCAGCTGCTATGAAAATTCTTGGTGGAAAAGTCAGAGGAAGCCATGTCATGTGAGAAAGTAGAAAGAGCTTTAAATCACTAAATTGTCCATTTATCTCTCAGAAGAATAGATAAAGGCAGATCAGTTGAATGTTTATTAAATTCATGTATTAGGGAACCAGAGGAAAAGTCATCAGAGCAGCTATACAGCAATTCTTGTGGAAAAGTCAGAGGGAAGCCATGTCATGGTGAGAAAGTGTAGAAAGAGCTTTAATCACTGAAATTGTCCATTTGTATCTCAGAAGAATAGAGTGCTATGATCAATAATGTTTTTGCCAATTCATGTGGTTAGGGAACCAGAGTGCGTAGGAAAGCCCATCAGAGCAGTTGCCATGAAACATTTCAAAAGAGAGAGGGAAGCCACATCACGTTGGTGAGAAAGTGTATAGAAAGAGCTTCAATCACTAGATTGTCCATTTGTATCTCAGTATAATTGATATGCTATGATCAGTGTAATATTTCTGTTTAAATCTATGTGGTTAGGGCACCAGAGAAAAAAGCTCATCAGAGCAGTTGCCATGAAAATACTTGTAGAAAAGAGAGAGGGAAGCCACCTGACGTCAGTGAGTAAGTCACTGAAGTGGATATGCTAAGTCATGATCGATTACATTGCAAATCCTTATTTGGACTTTGACAAGAACTCCGAGAGAAATAGCAGGAGCAATTTACAAGATATTGCAACAATATTCAATGAACGGATGAATGGAAGATTTATAAATGTGAAAGATCGATTTTGAGGAGAAAAACTTTCTGGTCTGGTACAGTGACCCAACCTTCCTAGCAGTAGAAGCAGCTATAGATTTCCTTAAGATTCTGAAAAATATGGTGCTGATAATTTCTCTGGAAATATTAGTAAAATTTATTAAACTAATATTCTTCATTTCTTAATAACTTTTATTCAGTTGTACAGATTTAAATTTGGTATATAGGATCTTTTCAAATTGTAACGTTATTAAAATAATAAAAGTAACGAATTATTCTTATAAATCTGAAATTTCCTAGGAGTTTATCTATAGCCTTTCATTAAGAGTGGATAGGTTTGCCTATCGCCCGGTTCACACTCTTCACCGGTCTTTTGAACAGAAGTAGAGATTTAAGCTTTGTTTCCTGTTCAGGATTAGGTTTTCGGTTTTTCTTTTAAGTTTTCGCTTTCTCTTTCACTCGGTGGTATTATCGCCTTACTTGGGGTGAATTGATTAAAAATATACAGCAACAAGTAAGTAATGATTTAATTATCTATTTTAAATCAAATTTTATATTTGGTTAAATTATTTTATTGAATATGAAAACTGAAAATATTTAAAATTCCGAAAAGAAATACAACTTACAAACCTGAATTTTGCATTTCAATAGTTAAATATTTCTGTGCTTATACTTAAATTAATCTGCTATTTGAAGTACAAAAGAACACTTTCAAATAATAAAAAATAAACATATTTACACCCTCTCCAGGTTTTTTTTAAACAGGTGTAGTGGTTTTGTGGTGCAGTGGATATCGACTCGGAACGACAAATCGGGGAGCCGAGTTCGAATTCCAGCTAAATTAATTGCATTCACTTACGCGCAAATACCCTTGGGAAAGGTATTAATCCATCTCCTCCTTCCACTTATGGGTTAAATAACAGGACAGATTGGGTTCTATAGCTTTGGCTGACAACCAGTCTACCGCAGAAAGCAATGGCAACCTACTGCAGGATAATCTTCTGTCCAGTCAGTCATGTTTCTTTCGAGACATGATCGCCCAAGCGTGTATCACATATGATACTTAACTGTCTGAGTGACTTACATCTTTTTTCCTGTTTAAAATTGTGTTTCCGGTTCTATCTAAAGTTTTTGTTTCTTTCACTTCCAGTAGCCCACCTTGCGACTTAGGGGTGTTATCGCCTTGTTTTGGATGAATTGATAAAAAAATTATATAGCGTTTTTTATGATTGGCAGGTAAGTTTCTTTATTATTTCAAATGGTGGTAAAGTCAAAGATTATCTGAGGTTACTCAAAGTAACAATGAATTAAAGACAAGTTGAAGCAGTTATGTCTAATTATCTAGTGAATCAATCCTTCATTTTTTATCCTTATTTTTCGTCAAGACTAACTCGTTAAATAGAGCTTGACCTTACATATTTCTTTTCAGAGTGACGAGCTACTCCGGACAATCCTTAAATTTTTCGGGAGCCAAGAGGTAGATTTCAGCTCATCAAACTGACTGATGACAGATAGACTATTTGATTGCAGGCTGATCCAGCTTTGTGCGTATAAATATTCTGCGTACACTTCACCCCAATTAAACGAGCGTAGAGCAATAATCATGAGATTCTTCTTCTTCTTCTTCTTCTTCTTCTTCTTCTTCTTCTTCTTCTTCTTCTTCAATATGCCTTATCCCTTCAGAAGATTAATGTCCATGCCTTCCTAAATTTACCCAAGTTTGATATTATTCCACGATTCGTCTCCAACCAGGAAGAGAGTGGTCATGGCTCTTCATAGCTCACTGTTCTTTGCAGACCTTCGTAAAGTCTGTCTTTTTGCTATATCCCTTAATCCTTTCTTTTTTTAATCCACGTCTATTGAACAGGTGAAGAGGCTCATCCCTTATTCCCTGTTTAGGATGTGGTTTCCGTCTCTCTCTTTTCCAGTCTTCTCACTTTGGTTTCTTTTTTTTTTCAATTGGAGTAGATAGATCTATCTATCGCCAGTTCACACTCCACCCACGTCTATTGAACGGGTTAAGAGGCTTATCCCTAGTTCCCTGTTTAGGATGTGGTTTCCGATTTTCTCTTTTCCAATCTTCTCATTTTTTTTCAATTGGAGTAGATAGACTAAATTATTGCCCGGTTCACACTCCACCCTCGTCTAATGAACAGGTGAAGAGGCCCATCCCTTATTCCCTGTTTAGGATGTGGTTTCCGACTTCCTCTTTTCCAAACTTTTCACTTTTCTTTTTTATTCTTATATTTTTCAATTGGAGTAGATAGACTGAATTATCGCCCGGTTCACACTCCACCCACGTCTATTGAACAGGTGAAGTGGCTCATCCCTTGTTCCCTGTTTAGGATGTGGTTTCCGTCGTTCTCTTTTCCAATCTTTTCAATTTTCCTTTTTCTTTTTTTCAATTGGAATAGATAGACCAAACTATCGCCCGGTTCACACTCCACCCACGTCTATTGAACAGGTGAAGAGGCCCATCCCTTATTCCCTGTTTAGGATGTGGTTTCCGGCTTTCTCTTTTCCAATCTAGTCACTTTTCTTTTCTTTTTTTTTCAGTTGGAGTAGATAGACTAAACTATCGCCCGGTTCACACTCCACGCACGTCTATTGAACATTTGAAAAGGCTCATCCCTTATTCTCTGTGTAGGATGTGGTTTCCAGCTTTCTCTTTTTCAATGTTTCACTTTTCTTTTTTTTATTTCAATTTGAGTAAATAGACTCTACTATCGCCCGGTTCCCAGTCCACCCTCGTCTATTGAACAGGTGAAGAGGCTCATCCCTTATTCCCTGTTTAGGATGTGGTTTCCCGCTTTCTCTTTTCCAATCTTTTCAATTTTCCTTTTTCTTTTTTTCAGTTGGAGTAGATAGACCAAACTATCGCCCGGTTAACACTCCACCCACGTCTATTGAACAGGTGAAGAGGCCCATCCCTTGTTTCCTGTTTAGGATGTGGTTTCCGGCTTTCTCTTTTCCAATCTTTTCACTTTTCTTTTTTCTTTTTTTCAATTGGAGTAGATAGACTATACTATCGTCCGGTTCACACTCCACTCACGTCTATTGAACAGGTGAAAAGGCTCATCCGTTATGCCCTATTTAGGATGTGGTTTCCGGTTTTCTCTTTTCCAATCTTTTCACTCTTACGTAGCCCTCTGCACATCAGTGGCGTTATCGCCTTGCTCGAGGTGATATGATTAAAAAAAAAATCTCACCCTAAGCAAGGCATTCTACTGCCGCTGTTGCGGAATGGGTTACATAGGGGAAAGTGATGAGAAAGTGAGGTTAGTTACAGGAAATGTCAGGAGGAGAGTAAGGACGGATGCAGATAACGAGGCTGTGGTTGAAGTAGATGGAAAAAGAGCTAGTGAGAATGCGAGTTAGTGTGGTAGGAGATGTCTATTGACTTTATATTTAAATTCCTGGAGATTAAATTGATTGGAGATTGTCGGGGAAGTAAGTATATGGAAGGGAATTCTACAAGTGGGAAGTGCTTGAAAAGAAGCTGTTAGATTAGAAATTGCGGTTACATTTTATCGGTTTCACTGTAAAAGTGTGGAACCTAGTTGATAATCTAGTAGCTCGTGTTAATTCATACCTAGAGGGCACCAGTTATCTAAGTTCATCGGAGTAGAAGCTGTGAAAGTATTTATAGAAGAGGCACAGGAAAGCCACGTCCCGCTGGTGAGAGAGCGACTGCAGCCGAGCTGCTAAGTCGGTATCGATCATATTGCAGATTCTCCTTTAGATTTTGTCAACAACCCCGAGGTGAATAGCAGGAGCACCCGATTAGATGTGGCAACAGTATTCAATACATGGGCGGATGGTAGATTTATATATGTGTTGGATGAACTCAGGCGGGAAAAACTTCCTGGCCCTGCACAGTGAACCGACATTCTTGGCAGCAGATTTAGCGATGGATTCGACATAGTCATTCCACTTGAGGTCCGCTGAGAGTGTGAGGCCAAGGAGGCATAGTGTTTTACTCTCAGGGAGGCTAGCCTGTTCCATGCTAATGGTGGGGGGGGGGGTAGGAGCGATTGTCTATGATGGTTAATAAATAGATAGCAGCTTCGTTTTGGAAGCATTAAAATTTACGAGCCATTTCTTTCCGCAGTCCATCACGGATTGGAGGTCCTTCTCAAGCTCGGCAGCAAGGTTCGCTTTGTCAACCTCAGCAGATTTTTGATCGAGGCGAGAGTAAACGGTGGTGTCGTGGGCGTACATGTCTACTTGGGATCTTATAACATCGGGGAGATCGTTAATGTAGATCAGAAAAAGCGTAGGACCTAGAATAGAGCCTTCAGGGACGTATGGTAGATTTGGGAGGCATGCCCGTTTAATACTACCTTCATTGTGCGATTAGAGAGGAATAATTGGATACTGTCAAACAATGGTCCAGTTATCCCATAGCTTCGCAGCCAGTTTGCCAGACCCTGTCAAACGCTTTGGAAATATCCAGGGCAACGGTTCGAGATTCGCCATTGTTGTCGAGAGCCTGGTATATATACTCTGTGATGGTCGTTAGTATATCAGCAGTAGACCTGCTGAAGCGGAAACCATACTGTTTGTCCGAGAGGAGTCTGTGGGCTGTGAGATGCTGAACCACCTTGGCGTTGATAATGGCTTCGAACACTTTGCCAACGATCGGTAGGATGCTGATAGTGCAGCAATTAGCGGGGTCCGAGGGTTCTCCAGTATTCTTATATATAGGAACTACAGAGGAAGACTTTCAACAGGCAGAAAAGCAGGAAGCAGATAGGCAGTAGTATTAGAGTAGTATTAGAGCTTAGAGAGGACAGAGAAGAGTTCAGGAGCTGATTTCTTCAAGACTATGATTGGGAGTCCGTCCCCTCCGCTCGCTTTATGAGGGTCAAGCTTAGAGATTATGCTAGAGACCAGCAAGGGGTAATGTGGATGTCATTCAGTTGGGCCTCAGTTCTAGGTGGGAAGTCGGGTATAAATACTCCAGACGAATCCAGTCTCGAATTGGTGGAGAATCTGCGAGCAAAGCATTCAGCCTTGTCCGCTGAAGAAGTGAGGACCTCAAATTCATTGATTAGAGAGGTTATTGAGGTTTTACTATTGGTAAGCACACTTTTACAGAGTCTCCAGTGCCAACCATTTACACAAGCTCGTTCTTCTTCTGCTAGGTACCGTGTCCTTTGAAGATGTGGGCGACCATGGCTCTCCATAACTTTCTGTTCATTGTAAACCTTAGAAAAGTCTTTCGTTTTGCTATATCTCCTAATCCTTGTTCTACCAATCATTTACACAAGCTCATTCTTCTTCTGCTAGGTACCGTGTCCTTTCAAGATGTGGGTGACCATGGCTCTCCATAACTTTCTGTTCATTGTAAACCTTAGAAAAATTTGTCTTTTTGCTATTTCTCCTAATCCTTGTTTTGCAAACTTTTACAAAAAGTCGTTGTTCTTCTAGGTACCGTCTCTTTTTATGACGTAGGTGATCATGGTTCTTTAAAAGATCCTGTCCTTTGTAGGCCTTCGTAAATTTTGTATTCTTGCTATATCTCTTATTCCCTGTTCTGCCAACCATTTAAGCAAGGTTTTTTTTTCCTTCTATGTAAATTTTATCTTTGGAGCATCGGAAACCATGGCGTTCCATAACTTTCTGTTTTATGTAGTCATTAGAAAAGTTTGTTTTTTGTTTCCTCTCCTAAATCCTCTTCTGTCAATCATTTGTACAAGCTCGCTACGTAGTTTAAAAGCTGTTTCACTCTGTCGCCCTTGTCTTCGATATATCCTGTGAGTCTCAAATTTTGTAAGACTCCTTTTTCCTTTTTGACAGTAGAATTTTCCGTTGTCTCTTTTTGATGTTAAATATGTCCTTCTTTTATGTGTTGTATCTCTTCAGAACACAGGCGATCATGGCCCACCACATCTTTATGTCACTTTTAGCTATTAATAAGTTTTGTCTATTTGTTATTTCTCACAAAACCTTTCCTGCCATCCATTTTCCATACCCGTTAAGTATGTCACACACTGCTTTCCACTGTCCCTCCTTTTCTCTATTCGTCCTTTGATTATCAAATTTTCTAAACTCTCCTTCCGCATTACGTGCTATAGAAATTTCGTCTGTCTCTTCCTGATGTTAAGAAATAAGTTTCATTTTTGTTTCTATTCCCTATAAAACATCGTCATTGCTCACATGTTCTTCCCATAGTATCCTCAGCATCCTTCTCTTAAACCACATTTCTGCTGCTGCGAATCTTCCATTCATCTTTTCGGAGATTGTCCAGCATTCACTGCCATATAGGAGGACAGATATCACTGTTCAGTACTCTTTTCTTTGTTTCCAACGAAGTTTTCTTCTCTCTTATTACTCTGCTTTTGTCAAAGATACTGTACCAAGGAATGTAATATTTATGATCAGAATGTTATCAGAAGGAGCAATACAAATGCAGAAGGATTTGTACCTGTGTTTTATAGTCCGACCATATTATTCAATCCGCTATTTAAGTCTCTTCCCAACTTCTCATCCCAAAACACTAATTTCGTATTGCACCTTAGTTTTGTTAAAACAGGTACCCAGAATGGATTGAAAAAGTGATGTATAGTTTTTTTTTTATATCAATAAGTTATTTTTTATAGACCCAAGTCGATTGATTTTCATAGCAATACCTAAGAAACAAGGTGCAAATAAATGTGAACTCCACCAAACAATCAGCTTATCTGGATTCATCAGAATCAGGTTTAATATTGAACAAGAACAGTGCGGATTTGTCAAAGACACTGGACCAAGGAATGCAATATTTATGCTCAGAACGTTATCAGAAAGAGCAATACAAATGCAGAAGGACATGTATCTGTGTTTTATAAACAGCGCAGAAGCATTCAACACAATGTACGCCACAAAGATGTGTTGAAGCTGCTCAGCAACTATAACATATCCAGGAAAGACATTAGAATAATCAAGAATCTATACTGGCAGCAGAAATGAGTTCAGCAGATATAAAAATAGAAAGAGAATAAGACACGGGAGTGTTTTTCCACCGGATTTATTTAACTTATACAGCAAAGCAATTTGGAAACAACTAAAAATCCTGCCACAATCTTAAGATATGTAGATGATCAGGTGCTGATAGCAGACACCGAAATGAAAGGAAACTAAAAAATCTTTTACAAAATGTAACGAAGGAAAGTGAGAATAAATGATTAAACATAAACTACAAGAAAACTGAATGCATAGTCATCAGTAAAAAGATGAGCCCAAAGTGAAAATTACAGGTCGGGGATACTAAAATCAAGCAGGTACAGAAATTTAAATATTTTGGAAGTGTTCTAACAGGGGACGGAAAGTGTGACTCTGAGATCCGAAGACGCATTGGGATAGCAAGAATATCATTTGGTATGCATTTATTTTGATGTTTTCAATCATTAAATCTTCTCTTAGTGTATACCATTTCGTGTTTCCATCCCTTGTATCTTCTTTTCACACTCTCCCTACATTTTTTCTTCAGGTTCAGGTCGTTCAGGAATTTGTTGCATTGCAATTTGGCTGCTGCTTTAGGTAGCTTCAATTTCTGAAGTTTCGTTCTTAGTTTACTTATATAGGGAGATGGTCGCTTCCGCAATCGGCATTTGAATAGATTTTGCAGTGAAAACTGCATTCCCGAATCTCTTGTTGATAATTATGTGTCGATTTGGTTTCCTGAGCTTCTTCATCTCCATAATCGTCTTGGATGTTCTTGGAAACAGGTGTTGGTTCTTCTTCTTCTTCTTCTTCTTCTTCTTCTTCTTCTTCTTCTTCTTCTTCTTCTTCTATGTGCACTGTCCCTTCAGGACGTAGGCGATCATGGCTTTCCACGTTTCCTTATCCCTGGTGCATCTGAGCACGCCTTCTTCTGTTGCACCGTGCAATCCTCGTTCTGTCATCCACCTGATTAGGTCCTTCAAATATGTTAATATGTTATCAATTGCTTTCTCTTGTCTCTTTTTCCCTCAATCTGGCATGTTAGTATCAGGTTCTCCAAGCGCTCTTTCCTCATTGCGTGTCTAAGGAACTTCGGTTGTCTCTTCCTGATGCTCAGTATTAATTTCCTTTTCGTTTCCATCATTTCCAAAACCTCATCATTGCTCACATGCTCGATCCATGAGATTCGCAGCATCCTTCTGTAGAGCCACATTTCAGTTGCTTGAAGTTTTTCCTTCATCTCTGATGATATTGTCCAGCATTTACTGCCATATTGAAGGACGGACATCATGTAGCAATCCAGCACTCTTTTCTTAGTTTATTACCTGGTCATTTACCGTGCACCACTGGACCTAATTTTCGCTTTATCGTTTCGGGTTCCTAGTCTGAATTTGTCAGCTGTTTCACTTCAAACTCCATGCCAACTGTGGAATTCATGTCTCCCGTCATGATTATGATTTCTTGCGTTTTACACTGAACCTTGATGTTATGTAGAATGGAGTAGAAAGGTTCGATTTCTTCTTCTATACTTTTTGTTGTCAGTGCAAACACGATCATAGTAGATATGTTGAAAGGCTTTCCTTTCAGTTTAAATGCAATAATAATTTTAGATAATTGACAGCATCCCAAAACACATATCTTCATATCTTGACCTAGTATCAATCCAACTCCTTTTTCATTTTTCTATCCACCTCTAGAAATAATACTGTGGTTGTTATTGACAAAATCTTCGTTGTTTAGCCACACAGTTTTACATACACCTAAAATTTTGACATTTAACCTATTCGTTTGCTGTTTCACATTTTCCAACTAGTCACAGTTGTTTAACGTTCCATTTCCCGAGAGTTATTTTGTGTTTGATGTGAAGTGTCACTGGAATAATAAGAATAAACGTAATAACTCCTCCCCACCAACTGATGTGTTACGTAAAACCAATTCATTTGCTGTTTTATAAATTCTTTTATTCAATAAAACATATACTACATCATTATTAACTACCTTATGAGTACAATTTTGTAGTAGTCTCTTGTTTGCGCATGTTCTAAAGTAATTATATGTGTATATATATATATATATATATATATATATATATATATATATACACAAAAATCTAGAGTGAGCCAAAACCTACCGCGGTTTCACACTACGGATCGTCAGGGCAAATTTTTGTGTGTTTTTGCTCTACTATTGTATCTTTTCTTTCGTACTTTGTATTGAGCACTTTTTCTTGTGTTTGGTTCCGTTTGGGGTTTTTTCTTTACTGCGGAGTATTGAATGTTTTGTTCTTGTTCCGCCGGTTTCTTTTTTTTCTCCCCATTTATCCGACATCTTAGTACACCGGATTGTAACGGATTTAGGTTCTGTTTGTTAATGGTTTTTTCGGAGGTTTATTTTAGTATAAATTTACGGCCGGCATACTTACAGAGTCTATGTAGTTATTATTATTAATATATATATATATATATATATATATATATATATATATATAGTGCATATCTTGGTTACAAATAATTTTTTAAATACGAAGATAAGTTTTCATTTGATAATCTTTTTGGGAATTCTTTCCATTTGTATATTAATCTGTCGTTTCTCGAGATTAGTGGGAAGGGAAGACTAAATTTCCTTTCCAAGTGCTTTCGATCATAATTAATAGTTATCAGGATAGATATTTTCTTTTTTTTTTTTTTGACTGTGATATTTTTTGTTTTTATTTAATTGGTAGCAAGAAATTGTTGTTTCGTTCAAACTTATTTTTGGAGGGTGAGTTTATGCATTACTTCTGTTACTAATGATGTTCAGTATGTTCATACCAGTATTAAATGTAATTTTGTTTATTATTAGATTTTAAGTTTTAATAATAATTGCTTCAAAATAAGAGTTGTTTACAATTATTTTTGTATAATTGCATAATTGTTAGTTTACAGACACGCACACAGACACATAGTTACAAAGTGTTTGTCTCTTTAACAGAGTAGATTCATGCCGACTTTGAAGTTTCGTGAGAACACCGTTGATGCTTTCACTCATCTGGGTTGTTTGTTGTTAAGTTACAGTTTTTTCTTGTTTATATAGAGCATGGTGCGATATCGCGGGAGTAGTCTTGTGATTGGTTAGTTATTCTTTTCTCTTCTTGTTTATGATTGATTGATTTTGTTTATTGTTTATTTTTATTGTGTTGTTTGATTTATTTTTATTTTTTAGTGTATGCCTGAATGGGTGTTTGTTTAGTTGGGATGAAATTTGTTTGGTTGACCTCAGTTTGGTCTTTTTCTTTGTGTTCGTATGTTTTGCCGTATGTTCGTATGTTATGTTATTTATTTATTTTGTTCATGTTTGGGTTTATTGCATTTTATCTACACCCCCGATATCAAACACTTTACTATAGAAAAACCTGCTTGCCAAAATATATTTTATCAGTAATAACCACTGAAAAACAACAACTTTGGCGCCAAACATTATCAGAAATAAACACTACCCAAGCTCAAGAGGGAAAAAAAATTACCCCCCCCCCCCCAGTCGAGCACTTTTGCGGAAACTTATTATACGGCCATTTTCTAGCAACAAACATCCAACAAGCCACTACAAATAAAACATAATTACAACTCACCAACATGGAACAAATACAATTCAATGATCCACTTAAAAACATATCCATTGCAAACATACACAACTACAAAATAAGGTTAACAAAAAACAAAAAAACAACAAAAAAACAAAAAAACAAAAAAACAAAAAAAAACATTTTATAGAACGTATAAGATGTGCGTTGTGGTGCACTGGATATCGACTCGAGATCGAATTCTTTTCGAAATCCTTGCATTCACTTACGCACAAATACCCCTGGAAAAGGTATTAATCTGTCTCTTCCTACCAGTTATGGGTTAAATAATAAAACACTAGTGTTCTATAGCCTTGGCTGGCAACCAGTCTACCGCAGAAAGCAATGGCAACCTACTGCAGGATAATCTTCTGTCTAGTCAGTCATGTCTCTTTCGAGACACGATCGCCCAAAGTGGGTATCACGTATGGCAAGTAACTGACTGACTTAATATAATAATTGGAATCATGAGTAAGGCTTCTCTTAGTCATAAAGTGGAGGATCAGTTTTATATTGTTAGGAAGTAATAAACTGATCCCCCACTAATTACTACTTAATAATATATCTCTTCCCCCTCTAGCTATGAGTCAAATAATAGAACAGATTGGGCTCTATAGCCTTGGCTGGCAACCAGTCTACCGTAGAAAGCAATGACAACCTACTGCGGGATAATCTTCTGTCCAGTCAGTCATATCTTTTTTGAGACATGATCGCCCAAAATGTGTATCATGTATGGCACTGAACTGACTGACTGGATTTCCATCAACAAAATGCCCACCACAACAAAGCAAAATTATCGCATTCAAAAACAAAATAATAAACAAAAAAGATACACAAAAAATAAATAAATAAATTCCAAACCCAACTAAAATAAAACCCAAAATGATAAATATCCCAGAAAAATCATACATGCAAGCTGACAAATATAAAAAAGACATCTACACAATGAACACTAACGACTACAAAACATTAGTTGAAAAGGAAATTACCAAATTTTTATAAAACCAATGACAATAACACAAACAAAGAAGCTAAAGATATAGCCGCTAGACTAAAAGTTGACAACAAAATCAAGCAATTACCGAAAACTTGAACGTTTACTAAACTAAATGACCATAAATATAACTTCCTAAATAAACCAACATGGAGATTAATAAAAAGTCCAACATAGGAAAAATTAGTAAACAAATAGTAGAAGAAATATGCTTAATAAAAAGGCGTAAACTGAAAATAAACCAATGAAAAAATACAAAAGAAACAATCAATTGGTTCAACAATATCACTAACAAAGAGGGATGCTCATTTGTGCAGTTAGACATAAAAGATTTGTGTACGTCCATCAACGAACAAACATTAAATAATAACTAAACTTAGTAAAACAATATATAGATATATCAGAAGAACTTAAACATTATCAAACATTGCAGAAAATTCATTAATAAAACCTAATAACAAAATGTAGCAAAAAAACAAAAAAAAACAAAAAACAAAAACAAAAAAGCAAACAAAAAACACCACAAACAACAATACCGATAATGATTAAACCTTTGATGCAAGAATGGGAAATTACGACGGAGCAAAAAATATGCTAAATTATAGGCATTTACATATTCTACAAACTAGCAAAATTCATCAACAAAAAAGATATAGGTTTATACAGAGACAATGGTAAAACTACAGAAAACAAGAAAACAAATTATAAAAATTTTCAACACTCTAGGATTCGCAATAAATTTAAAAACAAATCTAAAAATAGTAAATTTCCTTAATATAACACTCAATCTAAACAGCAGCATATACAAACCATACAGAAAAGAAAAAAATAACCCCATATATATAAACAAAAATTTCCAATCAATCTCCAAACATATTCAGACACATACCCATATCTATAAACAAAAGACTAGCGACGAACTCAAATAACAAAAATATTAAATGAAAACAAAGAAAAAGTGAAACAGTGAAAGAAAAAGCACCGTGAAACCTTTAACCCGTATTTTACAAGAATTCATATATAATAAAGCAAAACATTTGTGGAGAGAAAACCACGATCAACGGCTAACCATTCCAGTAAACTTCCAATCATAGCTATTAGCATTTTCTAGAGATTAAGAAAAAGATGTAAAGAGTCATCCATTGAAGCGACATGGCATCTGGAGAGGAAATAAATGTACGTAGTAATCTTTCAGTGAGAGGCATAATAGCACCGGTGTGAACCTAAACTAAATGGATTATGAACGACAGTAAATGAATGTTTTGAGTGTGAAAAGTCAGTGTTCATATCTCAAATAAGAGACGTTCGTCAGAAAATATAAACTGGGACATCTGAGGAGGAGACAAGCATGCCGTAAGACGTATGTCGTTTCGTCAAAAACGTGTGTAAATTCTAGCAAGCGATTCTTGGAAAAAGGAAAGACAGAGACTTGGCAGCACAAAACTTTATCTAGACTAGCATTTGAAGTCATATATTTACATCCTGACAGGTCTTCTCCGTTACGAGTAAGATGAGTTAGATCACCGCACCAAACTGTCAGTCCATTTTGACATGCTTGAGAAGAGACTGAATGAAGTGAAATCCGCGATCTATAAAAATATGTGTATGTGCGTTGTTGTGCATTGGATATCGGCTCGGAACGAGAAATCGGGGAGCCGAGTTCGAATTCCAGCCAAATTCATTGCATTCACTTATGCGCAAATACCCTTGGGAAAGGTATTAATCCGTCTATTCCTTCCAGTTATGGGTTAAATAACAGGACAGATTGGGTTCTATAGCTTTGGTCGGCAACCAGTTTACCGCAGAAAGTAATGGTAACCTACTGCAGGATAATCTTCTGCCCAGTCAGTCATGTCTCTTTCGAGACATGATCGCCCAAGCGTGTATCACGTATGGCACTTAATTGACTGAAGAAAGACAAGAATTTTTCGGTGTCGATATTTACTTACCCCAGCTTAGTTCAGCATAGTGGCGTACCTACCGTTTGTGGATCCCGGGGCAGTTGTTAAATTTGCCACCCCTCTAGACAGCATTTCAAATCTGGACAACGTTTACAATGCAGAAAAAAAAAAGAAGGAAAATTCAATAAAATAAATGTTTTTTAAATAATTATAAAAATCTTTTTTTTTAATAAATAATAATGTTTATGATAAATCATTATTATTTCAGCAATATAGACACTATCAAAAGTTCCCCTAACAACAGCTGACACGTAATATTGATCACTATAAATATTTTTTTAAACAAATCTTTTTTTTAGCAACTACCATTTTTTAAAGATAAAATATTATTAAAGTAACAATATGAAAAAACAGTTTATTACATTCGTTTTCTTATATGTGTTCCCTGGAGAGCAATGATCTTCAACGACCTCTTCAGGACATTGGGAATCATTGTTCTCCGCAACTTCTTATTCTTTGTAAAATTGAGCAATGTTTATCCCGTTACAACACTCCTGATCAAAAATTTAAGCCCACTTAAAAATATTTAAAAAGAATTTTTTTTTACAGATAGATTTTAAACTCCTATCACTTAAGGTTACCAATCTAAAAGGTTATGGAAACAAAAAGCTACATTCCAAACATTTTATTTAGAAATGTACATTTTTATAAAATGAGGCGATTTACGTATGATCAAAATGATAAGACCAGGGGTATAAAGTGTTAGATCTATGGTAATTCCAATGTTTTTAGTTCGGTTAGAGATTAGCAATCACTGCGTAAAGGTGTTACCATGCCTAAAGCAAGCAAACTTACCAAAGTTGAGCGTTCTGGAATTCTAGAATTCCATAAGCAAGGTTTGTCACAGCGGGCGATCGCAGCTAAGGTAAATCGCAGTAAAACTGTGATTTGCAACTTTCTAAAGAACAGTGAGAATTATAGAAAAGCAAAATCCTCTGGTAGGCCCCAAAAAATTTCTCCTGCATTGAGTAAGAGAATAAGACGGGTTGTTATAAAAGAGGCGGGACTTTCTTCTAGTCAAATTAAGGCAATCACAGATGCTGATTGCAGTCCCGTAACCATCAGACGACACTTACGACAAAAAAGCATGGTAAATAAAAAGCATAAACAAATTCCTCAGCTGCTTCCACGTCACAAGGTGGACTACTTAAAGTTTGGTTGTGAATACCAAACATGAGACGTTGAGAAGTGGAAGAAAGTCCTGTTTTCTGCTGAGAAAAAAATTCAATCTAGATGGTCCTGATGGTTTCCAACAATACTGGCATAACAAAAACATGCCTCTTGAAATTTTCTCCACACGTCATAGTGGTAGAGAGTCCCTAATGGTATGGGGTGTCTTTTCTTACAGAGGGACGATGGAGCGCCAGGTGGTGCAGGGTTGTCAAACAGCGGCTGGTTATGTCAGCATGCTACAAAAAGCATCATTGATGATGGAGGGCCATCGTTTGTGTGTGGATGGATGGTTATTCCATCAGAATAATGCTGCAATCCACGGTGCAAGACGGATCTTGACCTTTCTACAAGAAAATGGGGTCCATTTCTTGGGACACCTTGCATGCTCACCAGACTTGAACCCAATTGAAAATGTTTGAGGATGGATGACAAGAGTTGTTTATCGAAATGGCAAACAATATTCAACAAAAAATGAACTTCGTGAAGCCATCTTCAGAAGCTGGAGCAACATCCCCCGCACCTTAATGGAAATGCTTATTTCTAGCATGCCCGACAGAATTTTTGAAGTCATCAAATGCAGTGGAGGTAGAACTCATTATTAAATTTAGTTGTCGAATGTTTTCATACACTTTTTGTACAATTTCGTAGAATTTTTGTCTCTGGTCTTATAATTTTGATCATGTGTAAATCGCCTCATTTTATAAAAATGTAAATTTCTAAATAAAATGTTTGGAATATAACTTTTTGTTTCCATAACCTTTTAGATTGTAGTATTGGTTACCTTAAGTGGGAGGAGTTTAAAATCTATCCGTAAAAAAATATTTCTTTTTAAAGATTTTTAAGTGGTCTTAAAATTTTGATCAGAAGTGTATATCCATCTGTTCCCGTTCTGTCAGTTCAGCGTATCTTCTTCTTTTATGTGCCATGTCCTTTCAGGACATAGGCTATCATGACCTTCCACATCTCCCTATCCCTGGTGGCCCTTAGCACGCCTTCTCCTGTTACACCACCCAAATCCCGCTCTACCATCCACTAGCTCAACACCATAAATCTAGAAAATAAATGTATAGAAACTAGCATAAACACAAAATGAGGGATCAGTTTATATATTGATTATAATATAGATTTGATCCCCCACTTTATATCCACATTATAATTTCTTATAAACAGTTGACATATATCTTTTCAGGACGTAGACGATCAAGGCCTTCCACGTCTCCCTATCTCTGGTGGCTCTTAGCACGCTTTCTCCTGTTGCACCATGCAACCCTCGTTCCGTCATCCACCTGATTAGGTCCTTCAAATATGTTATCCGCTGTTTTCCCTTGTCTCTTTTTCCCTCTATCTGGCCTGTTAGTAACAGGTTCTCCAAGCCCTCCTTCCTTATTGCATGTCCCAGAAACTTCAGCTGTCTCTTCCAGATGCTCAGTATTAATTCCCTTTTCGTTTCCATCATTTCCAAAACCTCATCATTGCTCAGATGCTCGATCCATGATATTCACAGCATCCTTCTGTAGAAATACATTTCAGTTGTTTCAAGTTTTTCCTTCATCTTTGATGATATTGTCCAGCATTCGCTGCCATATTGAAGAACTGACATCACATAGCAATCCAGTACTCTTTTTTGTTTCTAGCGAAATTGTCCTGTTTCTTAATACTCTTCTCAGCTCCTGGAATGCATCCTTGTACTTTTAGATCTCTGAAATAAAATTTATAGAAATTGTTGTGAGCACAAAGTGAGGGGTCAGTTTATATATTGTTTGTAATATGGAACTGACCCCCAACTTTATATCCAGCATACTTCTGTAGAACCACATTTCAGCTGCTTCGTGTCTTTCCTTCATCTTTGATGATATTGTCCAGCATTCACTGCCATATTGAAGAACGGACATCACGTAGCAATTCAGTACTCTCTTTTTTGTTTCTAGCAAAATTGTCCTGTTTTCCTTGCGTGAATTATTTAACTGCAACAGCGAGAACATCCAAAGCGTACATGAAGTCCTACCAGGATTTATTACTATCACATGTGGTAATTAACTGAGATTTACTATCAACTATGCATTATGACTTACAGTCAGTCGTTTTTTTTTTCATTCTTTCCTTTCTATGCTTTCTCAGAGTTCATTCAGATTTTCTTCTAACTCTGCCATGAACATAGTGTTCCCCACTTTTATTATTTTGTTGAAATTATGAGACTCTTACGCTTTTGTGATCATATCTTTTTCTAGACATGACTGACGATAGCTTACCATTATTTCTGTGGCAGATTGGTTGCCAACCAAGGTTATACAACCCAATCTGTCCTGCCATTGATCCCATTGCTGGAGAGAGAAGAGGTATTTATGAATAAGAGAATTAAACGAATTCACCTGGAATTCGAACTCAATTCTCCGATTTATCATTCAAAGCCTATATACATTACACCGTAACGCACATGTGAGCTTTGTAGTGGGGATGTGAAAATCAAGTACGTATAAAAATTTTACTAATCGAAAACGAGATCTGAAAGTGCATAGAATTATTAGGATATTCCTTCCAGGAACTGAGAAGAATAGGAAATAGGAAAGTGTTCTCAAAAATAAAGAAAAGAGTAATAAACACCAATCTAAAATCTAAACAGGAAAGTGTTCTCAAAAATAAAGAGAAGAGTAATAAACATCAATCTAAAATCTAAACAGGAAAGTGTTCTCAAAAATAAAGAGAAGAGTAATAAACACCAATCTAAAATCTAAACAGGAAAGTGTTCTCAAAAAATAAAGACAAGAGTAATAAACACCAATCTAAAATCTAAACAGGAAAATGTTCTCAAACATAAAGAGAAGAGTAATAAACACCAATCTAAAATCTAAACAGGAAAGTGTTCTCAAAAATAAAGAAAAGAGTAATAAACACCAATCTAAAATCTAAACAGGAAAGTGTTCTCAAAAAATAAAGAAAAGAGTAATAAACACCAATCTAAAATCTAAACAGGAAAGTGTTCTCAAAAATAAAGAAAAGAGTAATAAACACCAATCTAAAATCTAAACAGGAAAGTGTTCTCAAAAATCAAGAGAAGAGTAATAAACACCATTATAAAATCTAAACAGGAAAGTGTTCTCAAAAATAAAGAGAAGAGTAATAAACAACAATCTAAAATCTAAACAGGAAAGTGTTCTCAAAAAATAAAGAGAAGAGTAATAAACACCAATCTAAAATCTAAACAGGAAAGTGATCTCAAAAATAAAGAAAAGAGTAATAAACACAAATCTAAAATCTAAACAGGAAAGTGTTCTCAAAAACAAAGAGAAGAGTAATAAACACCAATCTAAAATTTAAACAGGAAAGTGCTCTCAAAAACAAAGAGAAGACTAATAAATACCAATCTAAAATCTAAACAGGAAAGTGTTCTCAAAAACAAAGAGAAGAGTAATAAACACCAATCTAAAATCTAAACAGGAAAGTGTTCTCAAAAACAAAGAGAAGAGTAATAAACACCAATCTAAAATCTAAACAGGAAAGTGTTCTCAAAAACAAAGAAAAGAGTAATAAACACCAATCTAAAATCTAAACAGGAAAGTGTTCTCAAAAACAAAGAGAAGAGTAATAAACACCAATCTAAAATCTAAACAGGAAAGTGTACTCAAAAATAAAGAGAAGAGTAATAAACACCAATCTAAAATCTAAACAGGAAAGTGTTCTCAGAAATAAAGAAAAGGGTAATAAACACCAATCTAAAATCTAAACAGGAAAGTGTTCTCAAAAATAAACAGAAGAGTAATAAACACCAATCTAAAATCTAAACAGGAAAGTGTTCTCAAAAATAAAGAAAAGAGTAATAAACACCAATCTAAAATCTAAACAGGAAAGTGTTCTCAAAAATAAAGAAAAGAGTAATAAACACCAATCTAAAATCTAAACAGGAAAGTGTTCTCAAAAATAAAGAAAAGAGTAATAAACACCAATCTAAAATCTAAACAGGAAAGTGTTCTCAAAAATAAAGAAAAGAGTAATAAACACCAATCTAAAATCTAAACAGGAAAGTGTTCTCAAAAATAAAGAAAAGAGTAATAAACACCAATCTAAAATCTAAACAGGAAAGTGTTCTCAAAAATAAAGAAAAGAGTAATAAACACCAATCTAAAATCTAAACAAGAAAGTGTTCTCAAAAATAAAGAAAAGAGTAATAAACACCAATCTAAAACCTAAACAGGAAAGGGTTCTCAAAAATAAAGAATAGAGTAATAACCACCAATCTAAAATCTAAACATAGGAAAGTGTTCTCAAAAATAAAGAGAAGAGTAATAAACACCAATCTAAAATCTAAACAGGAAAGTGTTCTCAAAAATAAAGAAAAGAGTAATAAACACCAATCTAAAATCTAAACAGGAAAGTGTTCTCAAAAATAAAGATAAGAGTAATAAACACCAATCTAAAATCTAAACAGGAAAGTGTTCTCAAAAATAA
Organism: Ascarosepion bandense; assembly: GCA_037127315.1. Taxonomy (NCBI): domain Eukaryota; kingdom Metazoa; phylum Mollusca; class Cephalopoda; order Sepiida; family Sepiidae; genus Ascarosepion; species Ascarosepion bandense. The sequence continues at coordinate 856,306 of JBBBDQ010000770.1, read as the reverse complement.
AGACAAGAGTAATAAACACCAATCAAAAATCTAAACAGGAAAGTGTTCTCAAAAATAAAGAGAAGAGTAATAAACACCAATCTAAATTCTAAACAGGAAAGTGTTCTCAAAAAATAAAGAAAAGAGTAATAAACACCAATCTAAAATCTAAACAGGAAAGTGTTCTCAAAAACAAAGAGAAGAGTAATAAACACCAATCTAAAATCTAAACAGGAAAGTGATCTCAAAAATAAAGAAAAGAGTAATAAACACAAATCTAAAATCTAAACAGGAAAGTGTTCTCAAAAACAAAGAGAAGAGTAATAAACACCAATCTAAAATCTAAACAGGAAAGTGCTCTAAAAACAAAGAGAAGACTAATAAACACCAATCTAAAATCTAAACAGGAAAGTGTTCTCAAAAACAAAGAGAAGAGTAATAAACACCAATCTAAAATCTAAACAGGAAAGTGTTCTCAAAAACAAAGAGAAGAGTAATAAACACCAATCTAAAATCTAAACACGAAAGTGTTCTCAAAAATAAAGACAAGAGTAATAAACACCAATCTAAAATCTAAACAGGAAAGTGTTCTCAAAAATAAAGAAAAGAGTAATAAACACCAATCTAAAATCTAAACACGAAAGTGTTCTCAAAAATAAAGAGAAGAGTAATAAAAACCAATCTAAAATCTAAAGAGGAAAGTGTTCTCAAAAATAAAGAGAAGAGTAATAAACACCAATCTAAAATCTAAACAGGAAAGTGTTCTCAAAAATAAAGAAAAGAGTAATAAACACCAATCTAAAATCTAAACAGGAAAGTGTTCTCAAAAATAAAGAAAAGAGTAATAAACACCAATCTAAAATCTAAACAGGAAAGTGTTCTCAAAAAATAAAGAAAAGAGTAATAAACACCAATCTAAAATCTAAACAGGAAAGTGTTCTCAAAAATAAAGAAAAGAGTAATAAACACCAATCTAAAATCTAAACAGGAAAGTGTTCTCAAAAATAATGAAAAGAGTAATAAACACCAATCTAAAATCTAAACAAGAAAGTGTTCTCAAAAATAAAGAAAAGAGTAATAAACACCAAACTAAAACCTAAACAGGAAAGGGTTCTCAAAAAATAAAGAATAGAGTAATAAACATCAATCTAAAATCTAAACATAGGAAAGTGTTCTCAAAAAATAAAGAAAAGAGTAATAAACACCAATCTAAAATCTAAACATGAAAGTGTTCTCAAAAATAAAGATAAGAGTAATAAACACCAATCTAAAATCTAAACATGAAAGTGTTCTCAAAAATAAAGATAAGAGTAATAAACACCAATCAAAAATCTAAACAGGAAAGTGTTCTCAAAAATAAAGAGAAGAGTAATAAACACCAATCTAAAATCTAAACAGGAAAGTGTTCTCAAAAATAAAGAAAAGAGTAATAAACACCAATCTAAAATCTAAACAGGAAAGTGTTCTCAAAAATAAAGAAAAGAGTAATAAACACCAATCTAAAATCTAAACAAGAAAGTGTTCTCAAAAATAAAGAAAAGAGTAATAAACATCAATCTAAAATCTAAACAGGAAAGTGTTCTCAAAAATAAAGAAAAGAGTAATAAACACCAATCTAAAATCTAAACAGGAAAGTGTTCTCAAAAATATTGAAAAGAGTAATAAACACCAATCTAAAATCTAAACAAGAAAGCGTTCTCAAAAATAAAGAAAAGAGTAATAAACACCAATCTAAAATCTAAACAGGAAAGTGTTCTCAAAAATAAAGAGAAGAGTAATAAACACCAATCTAAAATCTAAACAGGAAAGTGTTCTCAAAAATAAAGAGAAGAGTAATAAACACCAATCTAAAATCTAAGCAGTAAAGTGTTCTCAAAAATAAAGAGAAGAGTAATAAACACCAATCTAAAATCTAAACAGGAAAGTGTTCTGAAGAATAAAGAAAAGCGTAATAAACACCAATCTAAAATCTAAACAGGAAAGTGTTCTCCAAAATAAAGACAAGAGTAATAAACACCAATCTAAAATCAAAACAGGAAATGTTCTCAAAAATAAAGAGAAGAGTAATAAACACCAATCTAAAATCTAAACAGGAAAGTGTTCCCAAAAATAAAGAAAAGAGTAATAAACACCAATCTAAAATCTAAACAGGAAAGTGTTCTCAAAAAATAAAGAAAAGAGTAATAAACACCAATCTAAAATCTAAACAGGAAAGTGTCCTCAAGAATAAAGAAAAGAGTAATAAACACCAATCTAAAATCTAAACAGGAAAGTGTTCACAAAAATAAAGAAAAGAGTAATAAACACCAATCTATAATCTAAACAGGAAAGTGTTCTCAAAAATAAAGAGAAGAGTAATAAACACCAATCTAAAATCTAAACAGGAAAGTGTTCTCAAAAATAAAGAAAAGAGTAATAAACACCAATCTAAAATCTAAACAGGAAAGTGTTCTCAAAAAATAAAGAGAAGAGTAATAAACACCAATCTAAAATCTAAACAGGAAAGTGTACTCAAAAATAAAGAAAAGTGTAATAAACACCAATCTATAATCTAAACAGGAAAGTGTTCTCAAAAATAAAGAGAAGAGTAATAAACACCAATCTAAGATCTAAACAGGAAAGTGTTCTCAAAAATAAAGAGAAGAGTAATAAACACCAATCAAAAATCTAAACAGGAAAGTGTTCTCAAAAAATAAAGAGAAGAGTAATAAACACCAATCTAAAATCTAAACAGGAAAGTGTTCTCAAGTATAAAGAAAAGAGTAATAAACACCAATCTAAAATCTAAACAGGAAAGTGTTCTCAAAAATAAAGAAAAGAGTAATAAACACCAATCTAAAATCTAAACAGGAAAGTGTTCTGAAGAATAAAGAAAAGTAATAAACACCAATCTAAAATCTAAACAGGAAAGTGTTCTCAAAAATAAAGAAAAGAGTAATAAACACCAATCTATAATCTAAACAGGAAAGTGTTCTCAAAAATAAAGAGAAGAGTAATAAACACCAATCTAAAATCTCAACAGGAAAGTGTTCTCAAAAATAAAGAAAAGAGTAATAAACACCAATCTAAAATTTAAACAGGAAAGTGTTCTCAAAAATAAAGATAAGAGTAATAAACACCAATCTAAAATCTAAACAGGAAAGTGTTCTCAAAAATAAAGAAAAGAGTAATAAATACCAATCTAAAATCTAAACAGGAATTTGTTCTCAAAAATAAAGAGAAGAGTAATAAACACCAATCTAAAATCTAACAGTAAAGTGTTCTCAAAAAATAAAAGAGAAGAGTAATAAACACCAATCTAAAATCTAAACAGGAAAGTGTTCTGAAGAATACAAAGAGTAATAAACACCAATCTAAAATCTAAACAGGAAAGTGTTCTCAAAAATAAAGAAAAGAGCAATAAACACCAATCTAACATCTAAACAGGAAAGTGTTCTCAAAAATAAGAAAGAGTAATAAACACCAATCTAAAATCTAAACAGGAAAGTGTTCTCAAAAATAAAGAAAGAGTAACAAACACCAATCTAAAACCTAAACAGGTAAGTGTTCTCAAAAATAAAGAAAAGAGTAATAAACACCATTCTAAAATCTAAACAGGAAAGTGTCCTCAAGAATAAAGAAAAGAGCAATAAACACCAATCTAAAATCTAAACAGGAAAGTGTTCTCAAAATAAAGAAAAGAGCAATAAACACCAATCTATAATCTAAACAGGAAAGTGTTCTCAAAAATAAAGAGAAGAGTAATAAACACCAATCTAAAATCTAAACAGGAAAGTGTTCTCAAAAATAAAAGAAAAGAGACAAAATAACAATCTAAAATCAAACATAGGAAAGTGTTCTCAAAAATAAAGAAAAGAGTAGAACAAACACCAATCTAAATCTAAACATATGTTCTCAAAATAAAGAAAAATAGCTAATAAACACCAATTCTAAATTTAAACAGGAAAGTGTTCTCAAAAAATAAAGAAAAGAGTAATAAACACCAATCTAAAATCTAAACAGGAAAGTGTTCTCAAAAATAAAGAAAGAGTAACAAACAACTAAATCTAAAACCTAAACAGGAAAGTGTTCTCAAAATAAAGAAAAGAGTAATAAACACCATTCTAAAATCTAAAACAGGAAAGGTCCTCAAAATAAAGAAAAGAGTAATAAACACCAATTCAAAACTACAGGAAAGTGCTCTGCACAAAGAAAAGAGTAATAAACACCAATCTATAATATAAACATAAGTGTTCTCAAAATAAAGAGGAAGACAATAAATAATCAATCAAATTCAAACAGGAAAGTGTTCTCAAAAAATGTAAAGAAAGATTAATAAACACCAATCTAAAATCTAAACATAGGAAAGTGTTCTTAAAAATAAAGAAAAGAGTAATAAACACCAATCTAAAATCTAAACAGGAAAGTGTTCTCAAAAATAAAGAAAAGAGTAATAAACACCAATCTAAAATTTAAACAGGAAAGTGTTTCCTCAAAATAAAGAAAGAGTAATAAACACCAACTAAAATCAAATGGAAAGTGCTCCTCAAAAAATAAAGAAAAAGAGCATAAACACCAATCTAAAATCTAAACAGGAAAGTGTTCTCAAAAAATAAAGAAAAGAGTAATAAACACCAATCTAAAATCTAACAGGAAAGTACTAAAATAAAGAAAAGAGGAATAACACCACCCAAAATCAACAGGAAAGTGTTCTCAAAAATAAAGAAAAGAGTAATAAACAATCTAAAATCTAAACAGGAAAGTGTTCTCAAAAATAATGAAAAGAGTAATAAACACCAATCTAAAATCTAAACAAGAAAGTGTTCTCAAAAATAAAGAAAAGAGTAATAAACACCAATTCAAAATCAAACAGGAAAGGGTCTTCAAAGAAAGAATAGAGTAATAAACATCAATCTAAAATCTAAACATAGGAAAGTGTTCTCTGTAAAGAAAAGAGTAGAATAAACAATCTAAAATCTAAACATGAAAGTGTTCTCAAAAAATAAAGATAAGAGTAATAAACACCAATCTAAAATCTAAACAGGAAAGTGTTCTCAAAAATAAAGAGAAGAGTAATAAACACCAATCAAAAATCTAAACAGGAAAGTGTTCTCAAAAATAAAGAGAAGAGTAATAAACACCAATCTAAAATCTAAAAAAACAGGAAAGTGTTCTCAAAAAATAAAGAAAAGAGTAATAAACACCAATCTAAAATCTAAACAGGAAAGTGTTCTCAAAAAGAAAAAGAAAGAGTAATAAACACCAAATCTAAAAACTAAACAAGAAAGTGTTCTCAAAAAATAAAGAAAAAGAGTAATAAACATCAATCTAAAATCTAAACAGGAAAGTGTTCTCAAAAATAAAAGAAAAGAGTAATAAACACCAATCTAAAATCTAAACAGGAAAGTGTTCTCAAAAATAATGAAAAGAGTAATAAACACCAATCTAAAATCTAAACAAGAAAGCGTTCTCAAAAATAAAGAAAAGAGTAATAAACACCAATCTAAAATCTAAACAGGAAAGTGTTCTCAAAAATAAAGAGAAGAGTAATAAACACCAATCTAAAATCTAAACAGGAAAGTGTTCTCAAAAATAAAGAGAAGAGTAATAAACACCAATCTAAAATCTAAGCAGTAAAGTGTTCTCAAAAATAAAGAGAAGAGTAATAAACACCAATCTAAAATCTAAACAGGAAAGTGTTCTGAAGAATAAAGAAAAGCGTAATAAACACCAATCTAAAATCTAAACAGGAAAGTGTTCTCCAAAATAAAGACAAGAGTAATAAACACCAATCTAAAATCAAAACAGGAAATGTTCTCAAAAATAAAGAGAAGAGTAATAAACACCAATCTAAAATCTAAACAGGAAAGTGTTCCCAAAAATAAAGAAAAGAGTAATAAACACCAATCTAAAATCTAAACAGGAAAGTGTTCTCAAAAATAAAGAAAAGAGTAATAAACACCAATCTAAAATCTAAACAGGAAAGTGTCCTCAAGAATAAAGAAAAGAGTAATAAACACCAATCTAAAATCTAAACAGGAAAGTGTTCACAAAAATAAAGAAAAGAGTAATAAACACCAATCTATAATCTAAACAGGAAAGTGTTCTCAAAAATAAAGAGAAGAGTAATAAACACCAATCTAAAATCTAAACAGGAAAGTGTTCTCAAAAATAAAGAAAAGAGTAATAAACACCAATCTAAAATCTAAACAGGAAAGTGTTCTCAAAAATAAAGAGAAGAGTAATAAACACCAATCTAAAATCTAAACAGGAAAGTGCACTCAAAAATAAAGAAAAGAGTAATAAACACCAATCTATAATCTAAACAGGAAAGTGTTCTCAAAAATAAAGAGAAGAGTAATAAACACCAATCTAAGATCTAAACAGGAAAGTGTTCTCAAAAATAAAGAGAAGAGTAATAAACACCAATCAAAAATCTAAACAGGAAAGTGTTCTCAAAAATAAAGAGAAGAGTAATAAACACCAATCTAAAATCTAAACAGGAAAGTGTTCTCAAGTATAAAGAAAAGAGTAATAAACACCAATCTAAAATCTAAACAGGAAAGTGTTCTCAAAAATAAAGAAAAGAGTCACAAACACCAATCTTAAATCTAAACAGGAAAGTGTTCTCAAGAATAAAGAAAAGAGTAATAAACACCAATCTAAAATCTAAACAGGAAAGTGTTCTCAAAAATAAAGAGGCGAGTAATAAACACCAATCTAAAATCTAAACAGGAAAGTGTTCTCAAAAATAAAGAAAAGAGTAATAAACACCAATCTAAAATCTAAACAGGAAAGTGTTCTGAAGAATAAAGAAAAGAGTAATAAACACCAATCTAAAATCTAAACAGGAAAGTGTTCTCAAAAATAAAGAAAAGAGTAATAAACACCAATCTATAATCTAAACAGGAAAGTGTTCTCAAAAATAAAGAGAAGAGTAATAAACACCAATCTAAAATCTCAACAGGAAAGTGTTCTCAAAAATAAAGAAAAGAGTAATAAACACCAATCTAAAATTTAAACAGGAAAGTGTTCTCAAAAATAAAGAGAAGAGTAATAAACACCAATCTAAAATCTAAACAGGAAAGTGTTCTCAAAAATAAAGAAAAGAGTAATAAATACCAATCTAAAATCTAAACAGGAATGTGTTCTCAAAAATAAAGAGAAGAGTAATAAACACCAATCTAAAATCTAAACAGTAAAGTGTTCTCAAAAATAAAGAGAAGAGTAATAAACACCAATCTAAAATCTAAACAGGAAAGTGTTCTGAAGAATAAAGAAAAGAGTAATAAACACCAATCTAAAATCTAAACAGGAAAGTGTTCTCAAGAATAAAGAAAAGAGCAATAAACACCAATCTAACATCTAAACAGGAAAGTGTTCTCAAAAAATAAAGAAAAGAGTAATAAACACCAATCTAAAATCTAAACAGGAAAGTGTTCTCAAAAATAAAGAAAGAGTAACAAACACCAATCTAAAACCTAAACCGGTAAGTGTTCTCAAAAATAAAGAAAAGAGTAATAAACACCATTCTAAAATCTAAACAGGAAAGTGTCCTCAAGAATAAAGAAAAGAGTAATAAACACCAATCTAAAATCTAAACAGGAAAGTGTTCTCAAAAATAAAGAAAAGAGTAATAAACACCAATCTATAATCTAAACAGGAAAGTGTTCTCAAAAATAAAGAGAAGAGTAATAAACACCAATCTAAAATCTAAACAGGAAAGTGTTCTCAAAAATAAAGAAAAGAGTAATAAACACCAATCTAAAATCTAAACATAGGAAAGTGTTCTCAAAAATAAAGAAAAGAGTAATAAACACCAATCTAAAATCTAAACAGGAAAGTGTTCTCAAAAATAAAGAAAAGAGTAATAAACACCAATCTAAAATTTAAACAGGAAAGTGTTCTCAAAAAATAAAGAAAAGAGTAATAAACACCAATCTAAAATCTAAACAGGAAAGTGTTCTCAAAAATAAAGAAAGAGTAACAAACACCAATCTAAAACCTAAACAGGAAAGTGTTCTCAAAAAGAAAGAAAAGAGTAATAAACACCATTCTAAAATCTAAACAGGAAAGTGTCCTCAAGAATAAAGAAAAGAGTAATAAACACCAATCTAAAATCTAAACAGGAAAGTGTTCTCAAAAATAAAGAAAAGAGTAATAAACACCAATCTATAATATAAACAGGAAAGTGTTCTCAAAAATAAAGAGAAGAGTAATAAACACCAATCTAAAATCTAAACAGGAAAGTGTTCTCAAAAATAAAGAAAAGATTAATAAACACCAATCTAAAATCTAAACATAGGAAAGTGTTCTCAAAAATAAAGAAAAGAGTAATAAACACCAATCTAAAATCTAAACAGGAAAGTGTTCTCAAAAATAAAGAGAAGAGTAATAAACACCAATCTAAAATTTAAACAGGAAAGTGTTCTCAAAAATAAAGAAAAATTAATAAACACCAATCTAAAATCTAAACAGGAAAGTGTTCTCAAAAATAAAGAAAAATCTAATAAACACCAATCTAAAATCTAAACAGGAAAGTGTTCTCAAAAATAAGGGAAAAGAGTAATAAACACCAATCTAAAATCTAAACAGGAAAGTGTTCTCAAAAATAAAGAAAAGAGTAATAAACACCAATCTAAAATCTAAACAGGAAAGTGTTCTCAAAAATAAAGAAAAGAGTAATAAACACCAATCTAAAATCTAAACAGGAAAGTGTTCTCAAAAATAAAGAAAAGAGTAATAAACACCAATCTAAAATCTAAACATAGGAAAGTGTTCTACTCAAAAATAAAGAAAAGAGTAATAAACACCAATCTAAAATCTAAACAGGAAAGTGTTCTCAAAAATAAAGAAAAGAGTAATAAAAACACCAATCTAAAATTTAAACAGGAAAGTGTTCTCAAAAATAAAGAAAAGAGTAATAAACACCAATCTAAAATCTAAACGGGAAAGTGTTCTCAAAAATAAAGAAAAGAGTAATATACCAATCTAAAATCTAAACAGGAAAGTGTTCTCAAAAATAAAGAAAAGAGTAATAAACACATAATCTAAAATCTAAACAGGAAAGTGTTCTCAAAAATAAAGAAAAGAGTAATAAACACTAATCTAAAATCTAGAGAAAGCAGGAAAGTGTTCTCAAAAATAAAAGAAGTAATATAAACACCAATCTAAAATCTAAACAGGAAAGTGTTCTCAAAAATAAGAAAACAATATACCAATCTAAAATTTAAACAGCTATGTGTTCTCAAAAATAAAGAAAAGAGTAATAAACACCAATCTAAAATCTAAACAGGAAAGTGTTCTCAAAAAATAAAGAAAAGTGTAATAAACACCAATCTAAAATCTAAACAGGAAAGTGTTCTCAAAAATAAAGAAGAGTAATAAACACCAATCTAAAATCTAAACAGGAAAGTGTTCTGAAGAATAAAGAAAAGCGTAATAAACACATAATCTAAAATCTAAACAGGAAAGTGTTCTCCAAAATAAAGACAAGAGTAATAAACACCAATCTAAAATCAAAACAGGAAATGTTCTCAAAAATAAAGAGAAGAGTAATACTTCACCAATCTAAAATCTAAACAGGAAAGTGTTCCCAAAAATAAAGAAAGAGTAAATACACACCAATCTAAAATCTAAACAGGAAAGTGTTCTCAAAAATAAAGAAAAGTATCATGCAATCTAAAATCTAAACAGGAAAATTGTCCTCCAAGAATAAAGAAAAGAGTAATAAACACCAATCTAAAATCTAAACAGGAAAGTGTTCACAAAAATAAAGAAAAGAGTAATAAACACCAATCTATAATCTAAACAGGAAAGTGTTCTCAAAAATAAGAGAAGAGTAATAAACACCAATCTAAAATCTAAACAGGAAAGTGTTCATAATAAAGAAAAGAGTAATAAACACCAATCTAAAATCTAAACAGGAAAGTGTTCTCAAAAATAAAGAAAGTAATAAACACCAATCTAAAATCTAAACAGGAAAGTGTTCTCAAAAATAAAGAAAAGAGTAATAAACACTTAATCTATAATCTAAACAGGAAAGTGTTCTCCAAAAATAAAGAGAAGAGTAATAAACACCAATCTAAGATCTAAACAGGAAAGTGTTCTCAAAAATAAAGAGAAGAGTAATAAACACCAATCAAAAATCTAAACAGGAAAGTGTTCTCAAAAATAAAGAGAAGAGTAATAAACACCAATCTAAAATCTAAACAGGAAAGTGTTCTCAAGTATAAAGAAAAAGGTAATAAACACCAATCTAAAATCTAAACAGGAAAGTGTTCTCAAAAATAAAGAGAAAAGAGTCACAAACACCAATCTTAAATCTAAACAGGAAAGTGTTCTCAAGAATAAAGAAAAGAGTAATAAACACCAATCTAAAATCTAAACAGGAAATTGTTCTCAAAAATAAAGAGGCAGAAGAAGTAATAAACACCAATCTAAAATCTAAACAGGAAAGTGTTCTCAAAAATAAAGAAAAGAATAATAAACACCAATCTAAAATCTAAACAGGAAAGTGTTCTGAAGAATAAAGAAAAGAGTAATAAACACCAATCTAAAATCTAAACAGGAAAGTGTTCTCAAAAATAAAGAAAAGAGTAATAAACACCAATCTATAATCTAAACAGGAAAGTGTTCTCAAAAATAAAGAGAAGAGTAATAAACACCAATCTAAAATCTCAACAGGAAAGTGTTCTCAAAAATAAAGAAAAGAGTAATAAACACCAATCTAAAATTTAAACAGGAAAGTGTTCTCAAAAATAAAGAGAAGAGTAATAAACACCAATCTAAAATCTAAACAGGAAAGTGTTCTCAAAAATAAAGAAAAGAGTAATAAATACCAATCTAAAATCTAAACAGGAATGTGTTCTCAAAAATAAAGAGAAGAGTAATAAACACCAATCTAAAATCTAAACAGTAAAGTGTTCTCAAAAATAAAGAGAAGAGTAATAAACACCAATCTAAAATCTAAACAGGAAAGTGTTCTGAAGAATAAAGAAAAGAGTAATAAACACCAATCTAAAATCTAAACAGGAAAGTGTTCTCAAGAATAAAGAAAAGTGCAATAAACACCAATCTAACATCTAAACAGGAAAGTGTTCTCAAAAAATAAAGAAAAGAGTAATAAACACCAATCTAAAATCTAAACAGGAAAGTGTTCTCAAAAATAAAGAAAGAGTAATAAACACCAATCTAAAATCTAAACAGGAAAGTGTTCTCAAAAATAAAGAAAAGAGTAATAAACACCAATCTAAAATCTAAACAGGAAAGTGTTCTCAAAAATAAAGAAAAGAGTAATAAACACCAATCTAAAATTTAAACAGGAAAGTGTTCTCAAAAATAAAGAAAAGAGTAATAAACACCAATCTAAAATCTAAACAGGAAAGTGTTCTCAAAAATAAAGAAAAGAGTAATAAACACCAATCTAAAATCTAAACAGGAAAGTGTTCTCAAAAATAAAGAAAAGAGTAATAAACACCAATCTAAAATCTAAACAGGAAAGTGTTCTCAAAAATAAAGAAAAGAGTAATAAACACGCATCTCAAATCTAAACATAGGAAAGTCTTCTCAAATACAAAGAGAAGAGTGATAAACACCTATATAAAATCTAAACATAGGAATGTGTTCTCGAAAACAAAGGAAAGAGTTATAAACACCTATATAAAATCTAAACAGGAAAGTGTTCTCAAAAACAAAGAAAAGAGTAATAAACACCTATATAAATCTAAACACTAACATCGCAAGATAATAACCTCAGAGTTAACGGCGATGTGAAGCGACATTAATTTGGTTCTACAGACAAATACCGAGGATACTCATGATAGAATATGCGATCAACGAGGATGTTTTAAGTAAAGGTAGTGTTGTGACTTCATCACCAAATTTTTATGTTCCTGTTGGGGCCAGAAATTAAGACTCAAAGACGGAATAGTGTTAAACAAATAAATTACAAAGACAGTAGTACAAACATATATCAATGAGAGATTATTAGCGTGACTGCAACTCTGGCTGTCAATGTTATAAGCTTGAATAGATTCCGTTCTCACTCTCTGCTATATCTCTATCTTACTCTTACTCTGTTTCTACAAAGCAGAACTGCTACTTATATACAGTTTGGACAAGTTTATGTGTAAAATGAGTAAGTTCCCATAACAAAAAGAAGTTACAAAAGTTGTAGTTGACAACATCGAAAACACACAACAAACATGTGCGTAATTAAAGATAGAAATGCCACAATTTCTTCCTCGTGCACTATATATATATATATATATATATATATATATATATATATATATATATATATATATATATATATATATATATATAATCCCATGGAGAAAATCTACCTTTTTATATTTGTATTAATAGTCACTTTTAAATTATGGTTTTTAAATTCTCTATATATTAACTTTCTCTATGTAATAGCTTAGAAGAAGAATTACCCGAAAATATGACCTATATTTTCAAATTTTAAAGGTTGAACTTCATTATGTTTAGTTAAATTAAACACACATATAAATTTTTATGTCTTCCCCCATCCATAAAAATTCTTTAAAAAACAAGCGTATTGATTTATACATTCAAATGTAAATAATCTTCACAAAAATAAGTCAACATTGCCTAATGACTATGTAAAAACCTCGAAATATAGAAATATCCGTGCTCCAATGTAAATTAAAATAATTTTAAATAAAAGCAAATTTATATATATATATATTTGTTGTGGATTCCGGGTGAGGAACCGCACAAAATAATGAACAACAAAACAGATATGGAGATAGAAAAGTAGGTTATATTAAACATAATACACAAATGTGAACGCAGGTTAGTCAATCTAGGAATACTATCAGTAAGAAATAAATATATACAAGTCTTGAAGTGAAGTCGTTGGAAATAGTATATCCGTGTATATTATTCTAGCTGAGTGGAGCACAGAGCTAGTCTGACTTCTGGTGCTGTCGTCTCTGTGTAAGTTCGGTATTTCTCGGTAACTTACGTATCAGTTCCGGTACTCTCCGATAATTGTAACGGATCTCTACGAATACTCTTTCTCTACACTCTATGGAAGCAACTGCTGTTCTCTCTATGGCAGGAATATATGTATACTCAGTCGAGTCCGTTATCATATACAAAGGGGAGATCCCACAGCAATATATATATATATATATATATATATATATATATATATATATATATATATACATACACACATTTGTTCCATAGTAGTACAGTATAAAGTGCTCAATGGGTAAACCCAGAGCTTATAATAATCAAAATAATAACTAAATAGACTCTGTAAGTATTTAGGTTGTAAATTTATACTAAGATAAACCTTTAAACAAGCCATTAACAAACAGAACCTAATTCCGTTACAATCCGGTGCACTGAGGCGTCGGATGAATGGGGAGAAAAAAAAGAAATCCACGGAATAAGAACAAAACATTCAATACTTCGCAGTAAAGAAAAAAACCCCAAGCACTTTTTCTTGTGGTTGGTTCCGTTTGGAATATATATGCGCATGACTATATATATATATATATATATATATATATAATATGCATATATGACCTGTTTACATAGCAATGACCCATTTTCAGCCAGATGACCTATTTTATTATATATCAGCTATTTTAATATATATAAGCTTAATTGCCATTTTTTTCAAAAATTTCTTTTTTCTTTAACTGATGTGTGCGTGGGGAGACACAACTTCGTCTCATGTCGTTGCTTTCTCCCAGATCACATTTCAGGCAAATGAAAGCTAATCTGGAAAGTTTCCCGTCAGACATATCCCATTAAAAGTGGAGTGATTTCTTATTCATATACAGTAAATAATGTGGGTGTGGCGGTATTAGGGAAACGTGTACCCAATGGCAGCGAATTGTTTTGACATCATCATGACTATTATTGCTACTGCCATCACTACTATCGCCAATATAGTCAATTCTGTTGCCATGAACATCGCATTACAATTATTGCTTCTCTGACCTTCACAGACTCTGAGCATATCGACATTCAATACTTTTTCTTCACTGCTTTTCACGCAGTACAAGGCTCATTCATGATAGAAGTTTACCGAATAACTTTACTCTATCTAGATAACTGTAGACCTGATATTTGAAGAGGTTATGAGTGTAATGATGAGGAAAGCACCCCATGGGAAGCTTTCTTTCACAAAGATGCAGTTGAAGGAAGAAGCTGTCGAAATAGAGCGTCTCCCTTAACAATGAAATAGAAGGCTAGTGGGTAATAATAAAATAGGGTGTCCATAAAGTCCGGGTGCACTTTAAAAAAATTATGTCTTTATTTGTATTTGTGATAGAAATAATCTGTCAAAAATGTTATAAAGTTTAATGTACGTAGTTTTAAGTAAAGTTTTTGAATAACTTTTTAACACAAAATTTGTAACAATTTTATTATAATTAAAAAAAAAAAATTCTTTTTTTTTCAGAATAAATTTGATCCATGGCTTCAACTGACGTGTGAAAACAATTGTGTATGCAAACAAACTTAGTACATTAGATTTGAAAGCTAAAATAGCTAATGTGATTTCAGGTATTGCTGTAAATCAGTTGGCAAATGTTTTCCGTGAACTGCAAAATCATAGTTGCTAATGATGGTGGACATGTGGAAACTTAAATAAAATTTCAATAAAAGCTTAAAAAATATAGATTTTTTTTATTTCTAATCCTTTTTACAAATTATTTCTATCGCAAATTCAAATAAAGATATAATTTTTTTAAAGTGCTCACGAACTTTATGGACACCCTGTGTTTAGACACTTTGCAAGTAGCATGGTGGCTCTTAGCTGTCAGTCAGTTAAGTGCCATGCGTGATACATGCTTTGGCGATCATGTCTCGAAAGAGACATGACTGACTGGGAAGAAGATAATCCCGCAGTAGGTTGCTATTGCTTTCTGCGGTAGACTGGTTGCCGACCAAGGCTATAGAACCCAGTCTGTCCTGTTATTTAACCCATAACTGGAAGGAAGAGATGGATTAATACCTTTCCCAAGGGTATTTGCGCGTAAGTGAATGCAATGAATTCAGCTGGAATTCGAACTCGGCTCACTCGATTTCTCGTTCCGAGCCGATATCCAATTTGGAACTAGTGGAACTAAGAAATGTAGCTCCTCTGAACATCTGCCATAGAAATAGAGAGAGAGAGTAGAGAGAAGCTTAGCTGTGAATGTTTGAACTGGTACATCTAAGAAAAGTAACTCCTCGGCACATTTTCCATGGAAATAGCGATAGAAGTAACGACGGTATTTCGTCCGTAGAAAAAGTGTTTTGGATCGAAAAATAATTAATCACAAAACAAGGCCACATAGACGCCTTTTTAACACTGTACAAACAAAAAATATGAGTACTGAGTAATTTGTGTCTAGATATGACAATGATACTCCATTCTGTTCTGATCTAACACTTATATATATATATATATATAAGTGTTAGATCAGAACAAAATGGTGTATTATTGTCGTATCTGGATACAAGAGTGCTCGATACAACGTAGACCATTATATATATATATATATATATATAATTGTCTACGTTGTATCGAGCACTCTTTATAAAAGTAAATGCATGAACAGTAAGTAAAAAAACCTACGTGTTTTACAACTTTGCTACAATATATATATATATAATAACTGAACAGCTATAGATCAGATTTAAATCAGTTAAATTAAATTAGACCAATAAACAGTTGTATTAATTGTGTGTGTGTGTGTGTGTGTGTGTGTGTGTGTGTGTGTGTGTGTGTGTGTGTGTGAATAAGAACGTAACAGCATAGAGTTTTTATATACTTATAAATAGGGAAAACATGTTTAAAAAAAAGCCCTGACGAACCTTTCGGTCAACATTTCATCAGACGGTACCGTTGGCGACACAATAATTGACGGAAGTGTAATAAAGTATTATATATATTTTATGAGGAGGAGCTGTAAAGAGAAAGGGCAAAGTTGAATCGGGACTAAAAATTCCTTTATTTGTAAAGATAATTTTTATATCTTTTTCAAAAAAAAAGGAAAAAGTTTCAACGAGCATAAAAGGGTTAAAAGCCTACTCACTAAAGCAGTAAGCTTTTCCACTTTTATGCACACACACACACACATATTTAATTTTATTTCTTTTTAACATTAGTTTTAATAGTTATTCATATTTGAGTAGATACTCTGTTTTTAATTAAATACTATATCTAATCTAAACTTATTTATAAATGGAACTTTGTCTCTGTGTGTGTCTGTCTGTGTGTGTATCCGTTACCTATAGACTCCGAAACGGCTGAACCGATTTTCTTGAAAATTTACACAGTTGTACTATAAGCATATGCGAGTGTTCTTAGCTAGGTTTTGTGTCGAGGCACCGCCGATAAATATCGAAAATTGATAATCGAAAAAACTGGGTTATAGAAGGAGTGGTCCGATTTTAATCAAATTTGATACACTCATAGACAAAGACATAAGAAACGATATTCAGAAGTTTCAAGGTTGCAGTTCTTACAATAGTGCAGAAAATTTGATATCGATACCAGGAAATCAAAATTTGACTTACATCCATTCATTTTTCTTTTAGTCTATGGTTTCGCTTTAACTGGAAACAACTATTGCTTTTTAGTCTTTCGTGCCAATTTCCAAAGAGTCTGAGCTCCAGGGCTATGGATTAGTTTTACAGCTTTCATTACACCCGAGCAACGCCGGGCTATACTGCTAGTTTATATATATATATATATATATATATATATATATATATATATATATATACTCTACCGGTTTGAATATTAGTATCTAAGTATCTATTAAAAATAATGTTCAACTAAATAAGTTTAAATATGTCGGTTGTCAATTCATTTCGTAAATCTCCGGAACTGCCAGATCAATGAGCGAGTTACTTGGAAATGCATTTTATACAGTTATTACTTTCTTCATCAAATTTGAGGTTGCATTGCCATTTAACTAAAAACTATCTTTCTAGAATCGTCTGGCTTCTTCAAACAAGGTTCAGCCTGTGCCTTCAAAAAACTCAATGTAGGCCCGAATTATCTGAAAAGAACGTGAAAATCAAACATGGCCCCAGCCCTTTAGTACCTATAATTCCCGTAGGATTTACGCTTGTATCTACACAAGCTTTGCCCTGACCGTCTAGTAATGTATTTTTGGTGCAAAGAACAGCTGAATGTCAGTCTTTACTGTGTTATAGTGCATTTAATTGTTCTTATGAATGTTTTTAAAGGAAGCCTAGTTAGTGACACATATTTTAACACTTGATTTAGGACCCGATAGCTTCTGCTGTTCAGCACATTGCCTAAAAATATCATAACATGACAAAGACATGAAGAATTTTAAATTTTTAAAAAAGAACCTATACTTTTCGATCAGTCTGTCAGTTAAGTGTCATACGAGAAAAAGCTTGACCGTGGCTCTGTTGGGCTTCATTTGAGTACACATGGAGAGCAGTTGGACTCGATGGTGCGAGTGTAGTAGCAATACCCACATGTGGGGAAGGATTAAGGTTAATAGAAACCTAATTAATTGAAAGGAAGGGCCAGACGTCAGTGTGCTGACCGTGTTTGGGAGCGAAATATTCTTGTGGCTCTACATATATACATGGTGCAATGTATGCATTCAGTTGATCAGTCAGTCAAGTGCCGTACGTGATACACGCTTGGACGATCATGTCTCGAAAGAAACATGACTGACTGGGCAGAAGATTATCCTACAGTAGGTTGCCACCTGCGGTAGACTGGTTGCCAGCCAAGTCTACAGAACCCAATCAGTCCTGTTATTTGATTCATAGCCAGAGAGCAAACAAATGTAACATGTAGTAATTAGTGGGTGATCGGTTTTCTATTGTTATGAAGTAATAAAATGATCCCCCACTTTATGACCAGTAGAAGCCTTAATCCAACTATTATATTCAATCAGTCAATTAAGTGACATACGTGATACACGCTTGGGTGACCACGAAAGAGACATGACTGACTGGGCAGAAGATTACCCCGCAGTAGGTTACCATTGCTTTCTGCGGTAGACTGGTTGGCGACCATGGCTACAGAACCCAATCTGTCCTATTATTTAACCCATAACTGGAGGGAAGAGACGGATTAATAGCTTTCCCAAGGGTATTTGCTCATAAGTGAATGCAAGGAATACGACTGGAATTCGAACTCGGCTTCCCGATTTCTCGTTCCGAGCCGATATCCACTGCACCACGACGCACATATGGTGGCTGAAGGTGCGGCCGAAGTCGCTTGGATGAATGTGGCATTCGGACAAATTTTGTACTGCATGATTTGTATTATGAAAAGAAACAAATCATGGGACCAGACGAGTGGTTGTATAAGAAGCTTGACCATTGTACGTTGTCAGCCATTTTTGGTTAAACTTGCATAAAAGAGATTTCGGGATTTCAGTCAAAATACACACACTTCTGCGCGCATGTGTGTCTGAACGTGTAGACAATATGAATAAAGACAAATGAAAACTTATTTCAGCCGACGCATTTAATCTTCTGAGTGATCAAAGTTTTCCAACTTATTAGTAGACAATATTTTTTTGTGGGAAAAATATAATTGTGCTAAAAGAAAAATATTTAAAAAATAATAAAATGTAGATATATTTGCTAATTGCCCACTTCACACACCTCTCCGTTTTTTTTTTGTTTTTTTTTTTAACAGGAGTAGAGGTTTATCCCTTGTTTAGTGTTTAGGATTGCGTTTCCACTTCCTTCTAAAATCTAATTTAACTCTATACTTCTAAAATCTCCGTCTAAACCTCTGAACTTTTATTTACTATTGAATTACTTTTTCTTTTCTCAATAGAAGTAGATAGGTTCATACTCCTCTCCGGACATTTGAATAGGAGTAGAGGTTTATCCCTTGTTTCCTTTTTAGGATTGGCTTTCCACTTCCTTCTAAAATCTAATTTAACTCTATACTTCTAAAATCTCCGTCTAAACCTCTGAACTTTTATTTACTATTGAATTACTTTTTCTTTTCTCAATAGAAGTAGATAGATTCATACTCCTCCCCGGACATTTGAATAGGAGTAGAGGTTTATCCCTTGTTTCCTTTTTAGGATTGGCTTTCCAGTTCCTTCTAAAATCTAATTTAACTCTATACTTCTAAAATCTCCGTCTAAACCTCTGAACTTTTATTTACTATTGAATTACTTTTTCTTTTCTCAATAGAAGTAGATAGGTTCATACTCCACCCCGGACATTTGAATAGGAATAGAGCTTTATCCCTTGTTTTCTTTTTAGGATTGGCTTTCCAGTTCCTTCTAAAATCTAATTTAACTCTATACTTCTAAAATCTCCGTCTAAACCTCTGAACTTTTATTTACTATTGAATTACTTTTTCTTTTCTCAATAGAAGTAGATAGATTCATACTCCTCCCCGGACATTTGAATAGGAGTAGAGGTTTATCCCTTGTTTCCTTTTTAGGATTGGCTTTCCAGTTCCTTCTAAAATCTAATTTAACTCTATACTTCTAAAATCTCCGTCTAAACCTCTGAACTTTTATTTACTATTGAATTACTTTTCCTTTTCTCAATAGAAGTAGATAGGTTCATACTCCACCCCGGACATTTGAATAGGAATAGAGCTTTATCCCTTGTTTTCTTTTTAGGATTGGCTTTCCAGTTCCTTCTAAAATCTAATTTAACTCTATACTTCTAAAATCTCCGTCTAAACCTCTGAACTTTTATTTACTATTGAATTACTTTTTTCTTTTCTCAATAGAAGTAGATAGGTTTATACTCCACCCTGGACATTTGAATAGGAGTAGAGGTTTATCCCTTGTTTCCTTTTTAGGATTGGCTTTCCACTTCCTTCTAAAATCTAATTTAACTCTATACTTCTAAAATCTCCGTCTAAACCTCTGAACTTTTATTTACTATTGAATTACTTTTTCTTTTCTCAATAGAAGTAGATAGATTCATACTCCTCCTGGACATTTGAATAGGAGTAGAGGTTTATCCCTTGTTTCCTTTTTATGGGATTGGCTTTCCAGTTCCTTCTAAAATCTAATTTTAACTCTATACTTTCTAAAATCTCCGTCTAAACCTCTGAACTTTTATTTACTATTGAATTACTTTTTCTTTTCTCAATAGAAGTAGATAGGTTCATACTCCACCCCGGACATTTGAATAGGAATAGAGCTTTATCCCTTGTTTTCTTTTTAGGATTGGCTTTCCAGTTCCTTCTAAAATCTAATTTAACTCTATACTTCTAAAATCTCCGTCTAAACCTCTGAACTTTTATTTACTATTGAATTACTTTTTCTTTTCTCAATAGAAGTAGATAGGTTCATACTCATCCCCGGACTTTTGAACAGGAGTAGTGGTTTATCCCTTGTTTCCTTTTTAGTAGTGGGTTTCCAGTTCCTTCTAAAATCTAATTTAACTCTATACTTCTAAAATCTCCGTCTAAACCTCTGAACTTTTATTTACTATTGAATTACTTTTTCTTTTCTCAATAGAAGTAGATAGGTTCATACTCCTCCCCGGACATTTGAATAGGAATAGAGCTTTAACCCTTGTTTCCTTTTTAGGATTGGCTTTCCAGTTCCTTCTAAAATCTAATTTAACTCTATACTTCTAAAATCTCCGTCTAAACCTCTGAACTTTTATTTACTATTGAATTACTTTTCTTTTCTCAATAGAAGTAGATAGGTTCATACTCCTCCCTAAAAATTAAATTAGAAATAAATTTAAATTCGAAAAATATTTTTCAAATTTGAATCTTTGACAGATGATAATCATTCTCACTAAAAGCGAGTACCCTCCTCAAAGAAATTCATAAATGTGTATCTGAAATTAAGATTTTGTTCAAGACAGGCTAAAAGCTAAACTGAAAACAACTGATTAATAGTATGAAAAATAAAGGACCGTCACCGTTTTTTTTTTTTTA
The DNA here is from genome assembly GCA_037127315.1 of Ascarosepion bandense. Taxonomy (NCBI): domain Eukaryota; kingdom Metazoa; phylum Mollusca; class Cephalopoda; order Sepiida; family Sepiidae; genus Ascarosepion; species Ascarosepion bandense. Next base: position 835,434 of record JBBBDQ010000770.1, on the reverse strand, counting down.
CGATAAGTGATTGCCCAAGTTTCATATCTCTTTTGGAACATTTCCTTAAAAAAAATTCTTAAGAAAATTAAATCAGTAATAAATGGCAAAAGAAGATGGAATTATTTTGGGATTGGTGGGAAGAACCTAGGATGTGAATGTGTTTATTTAACTTTACAAAAACATTGAGCACATAAAACAGGTGCAAAATGCTATTAATTCCTTCGTACCAACGTCCTCAATGTTTCTTTTACTGAATTCGTTGTCGATTGTCTCTGGAAGATTCTATTTCGCAGCCATATAACAGCATAGCAGGCATAACCATACACGCATATATAGATATATAGTCATCATTTACGCGTTTACTTCTTTTGTTCATACAATGATATACACATCAGTAAGTACTTACAAATTTATACGTACAATTCTGCGTAAGGATATAACAGATGTATAAACGTAAATACTTATGTGTATCAAATGCATACAAGTCCCGGCACGAATAATGATTAATTTTTTTTACATCCCTAACTAGCTCTTTATTTGGTACGGATTATTATTATTATTATGTCATTTTTCATCATATTTCGATTTCTGCTTTGGTCTCACTACCAACCAAGTCTGCGGGGAGACCTAAGGCAGGTCGTGGCGTGTTGTTATGACTTCATTTCATGTTTTTCTATCTTCTCCATCATCCCTAGCATTACATAGATAAAGTTTTCCTTAGTGTGTGCGATGTACTTAATAAGACAATTTTTTGTATATCTCTTAAACTGGGGTTTCCAGGGATTCTTTCAATGTGTTGTTTTGTTCCATTTTTTATCATTCCAAGTGCACCTACTATCACTGGCACAACTCTTGTTTTCAATTTCCACATTTTTTTTATTTCAATTTCCAGGTCTTTATATTTTGACAGTTTTTCGAATTCCTTGATTGCTATGGTACAATCTGCTGGACAAGCCATATCAATTAATAGACAAGTTTTCTCTTTGTGGTTTTTAACAATAATGTCTGGCCTGTTTGCTACAATTTTTCTGTCTGTGTAGATGCTGTAATCCCATAGAATGGTGACATCTTCTATTTCTGTAACCGGTGCTGGGTGATGTTCATACCAGTGTTTGTTTACATATTTTCCATAGTGTTTGCACATTTTCCAGTTTATTTTCCATAGTGTTTGCACATTGTCCATTATTATTATTATTATTATTATTATTATTATTATTATTATTATTATTATTATTATTACCCTACTTTTTTAAATCAATACTTCGCAAGCAAAGTGATATTACCACTAAGGCACAATGAGATACTGGGAGTGAAAGCGAATGAGAAAACATCAGAAGGAACCGGAAATTCAGTCCTAAGGAGAAAGCATGAGATAAACCTCAAATCGTGTTCAAAAGACCAGAGGGGACTGTGAACCGGATGATAGGCGAACCTATCTACTCCTATTGAGGAAAATAAAATAAAATAAAAAGAAAGAAATAATAAATAAAATTTCAGAGTTCAGGAAAAGTTATCAGAACTATATACTTGAGAGAAATTTTAGAATTAACTTAGAAACCCAATTTCTAAATGAGGAATAGACCTCTACCCCTGTTTAAAAGACCAGGGTAGAATATGAACCTACCACAACATATAACCGATTTTCGATTAGTGCTTTGAAATTTATTTTTATATCAAGATTCAATTACTGCATACATAATAATCGATTATTTAATCGATTATTTAATCTGATTAAATTAAATTAATTTTTTCAGATTAAATACAATAATTGAAAATTGATGTTTTTATTAATTACCGATTAATTAAAATTTTCTAAAATAAAAAAATGGGTAACTATTTTCTGTCAGTTTCATATTCGATTAAAGCTTTTTCGATTAGTGCGTATCTTTAAATGAATGCATTAGTTGCACTAATGAAGAAATTCCTGTACTTATTGATTGTTTTAATGAAACATATATTAGAGCGGATTGCTTACGGACAGGTAACGAATTCAGCAGATACACAAAGAAAGAAAAGTGTCGTAAGACAAGGATATGTCTTTTCACCGGATCTATTCAACTTTTACAGCGAGACTATTCTGAGGATCATAGATGTTATGCCAGGATCCGTCACTGGCGGTCACAATCTGAACAACATAAGATAAGTAGATGATACAGTACTAATAGCGGGCACGGAAAGAAAACTACAAGACCTTCTAAAAAAGGTATATGAAGAAAGTCGATTGATGTTTTTATTAATTACCGATTAATTAAAATTTTCTAAAATAAAAAAATGGGTAACTATTTTCTGTCAGTTTCATATTCGATTAAAGCTTTTTCGACTAGTGCGTATCTTTAAATGAATGCATTAGTTGCACTAATGAAGAAATTCCTGTACTTATTGATTGTTTTAATGAAACATATATTAGAGCGGATTGCATACGGACAGGTAACGAATTCAGCAGATACACAAAGAAAGAAAAGTGTCGTAAGACAAGGATATGTCTTTTCACCGGATCTATTCAACTTTTACAGCGAGACTATTCTGAGGATCATAGATGTTATGCCAGGATCCGTCACTGGCGGTCACAATCTGAACAACATAAGATAAGTAGATGATACAGTACTAATAGCGGGCACGGAAAGAAAACTACAAGACCTTCTAAAAAAGGTATATGAAGAAAGTCGATTGATGTTTTTATTAATTACCGATTAATTAAAATTTTCTAAAATAAAAAAATGGGTAACTATTTTCTGTCAGTTTCATATTCGATTAAAGCTTTTTCGACTAGTGCGTATCTTTAAATGAATGCATTAATTGCACTAATGAAGAAATTCCTGTAGTTATTGTTTTAATGAAACATATATTAGAGCGGCTTGCATACGGACAGGTAACGAATTCAGCAGATATACAAAGAAAGAAAAGGGTCGTAAGACAAGGATATGTCTTTTCACCGGATCTATTTACAGCGAGACCATTCTGAGGATCATAGATGTTATGCCAGGATCCGTCTTTGGCGGTCACAATCGGAACAACATAAGATTTGCAGATGATACAGTGCTGATATCTGACACGGCAGTAAAACTACAAGACCTCTAAAAAAGGTAATTGCTCAGATGAGCTTAGCTCACTGGTACCCCCTATATACGTATGTATATATGCATGTTTGTTGAGGTATTATCTGAAGGTGAATTGGAATAAATAGAAAGGGTCGTAAGACAAGGATATGTCTTTTCACCATATCTATTTACAGAGAGACCATTCTGAGGATCATAGATGTTATGCCAGGATCCGTCTTTGGCGGTCACAATCGGAACAACATAAGATTTGCAGATGATACAGTGCTGATATCTGACACGGCAGTAAAACTACAAGACCTCTAAAAAAGGTAATTGCTCAGATGAGCTTAGCTCACTGGTACCCCCTATATACGTATGTATATATGCATGTTTGTTGAGGTATTATCTGAAGGTGAATTGGAATAAATAGAAAGGGTCGTAAGACAAGGATATGTCTTTTCACCATATCTATTTACAGCGAGACCATTCTGAGGATCATAGATGTTATGCCAGGATCCGTCTTTGGCGGTCACAATCGGAACAACATAAGATACGCAGATGATACAGTGCTGATAGCTGACAAGGAAATAAAACTACAAGACCACCTAAAAAAGGTAGATGAAAAAGTCGAAAGAAAGGGCTACAAATAAACTGCAAGAAAAACGAATGTATGGTCATCAGCAAACAGAAGGCCAAAAGGCTAATTACAGGCGGCTGAAAAAATCAAACAGGTACAAAATTTAAATACTGGGAAGTGTTCTAACAGAAGACGGAAAGTGCGACACAGAGATCTGAAGGGGAATTGGCATGGTGAAGGATGTGCTTCAGAAGCTGAGTAGAGTATTAGGAGACAGGAAAATTTCACTAGAAACAAAGAAGAGAGTACTGGATTGCTATGTGATGTCAGTTCTTCAATATGGCAGTGAATACTGGACAATATCATCAAAGATGAAGAACAAACATGAAGAAACTGAAATGTGGTTCTACAGAAGGATGTTGCGAATATCATGGACTGAGCATGTGAGCAATGACGTTTTGGAAAGCATGGAAATGAAAAGGAAATTAATACTGAGCATCAGGAAGATACAACTAAAGTTCCTAAGACATGCAATAAGGAAGGAGGGCTTGGAAAACCTGATACTAACAGGCCAGATAGAGGGAAAAAGAGACAGGAGAAAGCAGCGGATAACATATTTGAAGGGCCCGAGCAGGTGGATGACGGAACGAGGGTTGTGTGGTATAACAGGAGAAAGAGTGCTAAGAGCCACCAGGGATAGGGAGACGTGGAAAAACAGGATCGCCTACGTCCTGAAAGGATAAGGCACATAGAAGATATTAGAGCGAGACATCTTCCCACCTACACAACTTTATATGTGTATCTCCACACACACATATATTTCATTAAAGACGATTGACGTTGTCCTATGATTAAGACTTTTAAATATACATAATATGCATATTGTCCTAATAAATATACATATTGTGCTATCGACGTAAGACAATATGTATATTTATTAATATATATAAAATAGCTCTGTTCATATTACATTGAGTACTTTTTTATTAACATCCGAATAATAATATTATACATGTGTATACCTTCATATGTATAGTTAATAATTCACCTAAATATGTATATATATTGATTATACATATATGTGTATTGACTTGATACATTCATATATATATATATATATATATATATATATAATGCATATTGACTTGATTATATATATATATATATATATATGTGTGTGTGTGTGTGTGTGTGTGTGTGTGTGCGTGTGTGTGTGAATGAATGATAAGATAGAGAGCAAATGGAAAACGTATAACGATCTAACATGTATGCATATATATAGTAAAAAACATTTCGAAATTTAAATCAGTTGGATACCCATTTCTACGAGGTATTTCTCGCTTCTTCAGCATGGCTTAAACCACAACTTTATTTATTCAAATTCAAATGTGTTAAAAGATTTTTACCGGTAACACATTTAAAAAAAAAACTTTTTAAATATCTTTTAACACATTTGAATTTGAATAAATAAAGTTTTGGTTTCAGCCGTTGCTGAAGAAATGGCTATCCAACGGATTTATAATTTCGATTTTTTTTTAAAATTTTATATTTAGTTCTGTAAATATAACGTAATATTTGCATCGAGTACTTCCCCTTGATTAATTTTCATATTAATGAAATTAATATTAATAGGATCGGTCTTTTGGGGATTTACCTATCTGATCATCGTTTTGGATTTTATATATATATATAAAATATATATATATTGTGTGTATTTTGGCAGCATTTTTTCACTAATGCAGGTTTCATTGAATAATATAGACAAGTTTTGTCTATTAATTTTGTGTAGGATCCGTTCATACCGTCTGATATACTTGATGGTGATATATTTGAAAGACAACAAAAAATCACAATAATTTTTGATATTTTTATCTGGTCTAAGATCAGGGACCACAACGCCACTATTTTGTCACTGTCTTCAGCCATCCGCCACGGTAGGGATGGACTTGTATTTTCAATTTAATTCTCTTTATTGTTAATAACTTAAATGCCCTATGTTTACTGTGTGAATATTTATTCTTTGATAATGGCTTATGTGAGCCGAAAACTTAAACCCGATAAAAAAAATCAACAATTATTGTGATTTTTTGTTGTCTTTCAACGATATCACCATTAAAAAATGCCCTATGTTTACTGTGTGTGAATATTTATTCTTTGATAATGGCTTATGTGAGCCGAAAACTTAAACCCGATAAAAAAATCAACAATTATTGTGATTTTTTGTTGTCTTTCAACGATATCACCATTAAAAAAAATTGATTTTGTGCGCAGACAATAAAAAGGATACTGCTTTAATACCTGTTAATAAAATAAAATGAAATTTCAAATTATTTAAAAATTTACAAATCGATAAATTTTTATTCACAACTACATATGAAAAAACATTATCGATACGATAATTATTGATTTATCTTCTAGTCATTATTTTTGTCGTCTTTTTATCGTCAACCCGATGTCATTATTATCCGACGGCTAAATACAAAATGTTTGTCGGTAAGTCGAGGTCGTAATAATAAAGGATTCTATTCGTATGTGCGTTGTGGTACAGTGGATATCGGCTCGAGAAACCGGGGAGCCGAGTTCGAATTCCAGTTGAATCCATTGCATTCACTGACGCACAAATACCCTTGGGAAAGGTATTAATCCGTCTCTTCCTTCCAGAAGTGGCAGGACAGATTGGGTTCTATGGCCTTGGTCGGCAACCGGTCTACCGCAGAAAGCAATGGCAACCTACTGCGGGATAATCTTCTGCCCAGTCAGTCATGTCTCTTTCGAGACATGATCGCACAAGCGTGTATCACGTATGGCACTTAACTGACTGACTGAATATAATACTTGGAATAATGATTAAGGCTTCTACTGGTCATAAAGTAGGGGATGAGTTTATTACTTCATAACAATATGAAACCGATCCCCCACTAATTACTATATAATAATATAATACCATTTCTTTTCCCTCTAGCTTTGAGTCAAATAATAGGACAGATTAGGTGGCAACCAATCTACCGCAGAAAGCAATGGCAACCTACTGCAGGATAATCTTCTGCCCAGTCAGTCATGTCTCTTTCGAGACAGGATCGCCCAAAGTGTGTATCACGTATAGCACTAAACTGACTGAGTCATAGTTATCGTTTCCGGATGTCTTCGTTATCTCCCTTTCACTCAATTCTGGCCATTATTATCGTCACTTACTCGCAAATGTTTGAATCAATAAAAAAAAACAACGTTTTTATCCACTAAGCTATGTGTTCTTGAGGACATCAATGTATGAATTTTTAAACCTCTAATCTAATCTAAATAATCTAAACCAGTGATCGAAATTAAGGGTTCGGTTCAAAGTTCCAGCCACCTGAAGAAGGTCGGTAGGTTCAACGGCCGAAACGTCGTGAATATGACAATAAAGATGAGGACAACATTCCGAACAACGTAAATATTATTCTACCAGTGTTATATATGGTCTGAGAATCACATATACTCATTAAACAGACTGTTGCCATTGAGTGTTGCTGTTTATTCCCACACTATTAATAATTACATAAGCTCTGTAGCCAATTTTGGACTCTTCTCCCATAAATGTAACATACTTAGAATATAGATTTAAGCACGTGCACACACACACACACACACACACGTACGCACGCACGCACACACACAAACACACACACACACACACACACATGAATAGAATAAGTAAAAAACAGGTACGAAAAACGTGTCTTTAATCTAACATGTTTCACTTTGACAAGCTTCTTCAGAAATGTTTTAAAGACGAATGATTTAAAAAAAAAATTTTTTTTTTAAATCTAAAGAAAGTATGTTGATTGAGTTTTGATTTCATTGGTCAGATACGAGTCACGTGTAAAAAAAACAATAGATTATCATTTTTAAATGTAGAAAAACAAACCAAACCAAAACTCTTATTTTATTTTATTTTATTTTATTTTTGTATCTGTGTGTGCCACGTGAAATATAAAGCAATAGATGTTTTTAAAAGTAAGTGTGTGTACGCGAAAATAATACATGCCAAGCGTATTTAAACTATAGACAAATTAAGTGTATTTATATGTCGGTAACATTAGTGTATGCGTGTGAATGACAAAAGTAAAGACAAAATTGAAGTGAAATAATCTATATAATTTATATATGTAACACAGTAACGTTTGATAAATCAAAATATAAACAAAATTCCATATTTTAACATTAAAAAAAATTACATTTGTAGGTAAGAATCAATGTAAAATTAAATATGCATATTTATAAAGATTCTTATTTATACAGTTGTTATATAGTGTAAATAATGGTTTGCAAATTCATATTTTAAAAGTTGTCCATAAACGTGGCCATAAGCGAACAAATTTATATTCTATATAAAATTATATACTTAAAAATAAATTCCTCCTGAGCTAGCAGCTATTTGTTTTTAGGGTATAATCGTCTTTTAAGTAGAAACATCATATTAAAAAACATTTAAATTTGAGACATGAATGGGGAGAGGCCTAAATGAAAAGGAAATACTGGGAGACAGTATAGAGATTGCCTGGAATAGAATCTCAAGACAGCTCAATGATAGAAGTCACTGACCAAACGTGTTGGGCAGGCAAATGAGGGATTTGTCAGGTGGCTGGATAAAACAGGTGCCCGAGAAACCGGACATATGAGGGATACAACAGTCCAGATACCGGAAGCTAACTGGGCCCTTAATGGAAGATGACGGTTTTCTTTAACAAGGATCAAAGCTGGCTATCAGTTACACTTTACAGGGCTAATGCGATCATTACTTTAGATACTGGTTGAGAAAGGCGTACAGTGCACATCTTGCAAGATATATCAAACTAGAATTATTCTAGAGCGAAGGAAGGGACTAAGAGAGGGACAAGTGAACCAGAACACGCTGTTAACTCGGGGAGGGCATCGAGGGAGGAGCTTGAGTTTCAGAGTCAGCCTCATCCAGACGAGAATTGACAACCACACTTGCGGAGTGGGAGAAAAGTTTGCGGTTTGACCTCCGACCATCATACCAGGGACAACAGCACTTCTCTTGTCTTTAGAGAAGAAGTACGCAAAATACCATTAAATTTTAATGTGTGCTTGTCACAATGAAAATAAACAGACATTCTTATTTGATCTTTTTAAAGTTTTATATACAACTTCGAATGTAGGAATACATATATATATATATATATATATATATATATATATATATATATATATATATATATATATATATCAGTATGCGGTGTAGATATAGAAGAATCCAAAGGAATATCCTGTACATACAGTGGTAGAATAGCTCTCTAAGAGAGCTGGAAATATCTATGTTTATAAATACATATGGAACAAATATAAGAAAGATTAAGGCAGACACGTTATTTCATGGTAAATCGGGTGCATGGGCCTATTTCAGGCGAACCATCATCAGCTTCCGTCTTTATTGTACAAAGGATTTTACACGAATATATATATATATATATATATATATATATATATATATATATATATATATACAAACATACATACGAATATATATATATATATAAGAACAGGTATATATTTACATATAGATATATAGGAATATATATACGTATATATCGGAATAGATATGTAGATATATATATATGTGTATATATATTTATAACTATATATATATATATATAATTGCATTTAGATACATTGTATTTGTTTGCAATACTTCTAATTTTTTTGTTCATCTATAGTATATATGATCCAATGTTACAATAAAATTTCTATTTTTATATGAATACTACCTTATGAAAATTGAGATGTAGTAGAGTGGGGTGCTGTGTATCATAGATTGGGGGTCACATGAGTCCCTTGCATATGATCCATTATTGTACATAATTAGGTTACAATAAAATTTGTATTTTATATGAATACTACCTTATGAAAATTGAGATGTAGTAGAGTGGGTTGCTGTGTATCATACATTGGGGGTCACATGAGTCCCTTGAATATGATCCATTATTGTACATAATTAGGTTACAATAAAATTTGTATTTTATATGAATACTACCTTATGAAAATTGAGATGTAGTAGAGTGGGGTGCTGTGTATCATAGATTGGGGGTCACATGAGTCCCTTGCATATGATCCATTACTGTACATAATTAGGTTACAATAAAATTTGTATTTTATATGAATACTACCTTATGAATATTGAGATGTAGTAGAGTGGGGTGCTGTGTATCATAGATTTGGGGTCACATGAGTCCCTTGCATATGATCCATTATTGTACATAATTAGGTTACAATAAAATTTGTATTTTATATGAATACTACCTTATGAAAATAGAGATGTAGTAGAGTGGGGTGCTGTGTATCATAGATTGGGGGTCACATGAGTCCCTTGCATATGATCCATTATTGTACATAATTAGGTTACAATAAAATTTGTATTTTATATGAATACTACCTTATGAAAATTGAGATGTAGTAGAGTGGGGTGCTGTGTATCATAGATTGGGGGTCACATGTGTCCCTTGTATATGATCCATTATTGTACATAATTAGGTTACAATAAAATTTGTATTTTATATGAATACTACCTTATGAAAATTGAGATGTAGTAGAGTGGGGTGCTGTGTATCATAGATTGGGGGTCACATGAGTCCCTTGCATATGATCCATTATTGTACATAATTAGGTTACAATAAAATTTGTATTTTATATGAATACTACCTTATGAAAATTGAGATGTAGTAGAGTGGGGTGCTGTGTATCATAGATTGGGGGTCACATGAGTCCTTTGCATATGATCCATTATTGTACATAATTAAGTTACAATAAAATTTGTATTTTATATGAATACTACCTTATGAAAATTGAGATGTAGTAGAGTGGGGTGCTGTGTATCATAGATTGGGGGTCACATGAGTCCTTTGCATATGATCCATTATTGTACATAATTAGGTTACAATAAAATTTGTATTTTATATGAATACTACCTTATGAAAATTGAGATGTAGTAGAGTGGGGTGCTGCGTATCATAGATTGGGGGTCACATGAGTCCCTTGCATATGATCCATTATTGTACATAATTAGGTTACAATAAAATTTGTATTTTATATGAATACTACCTTATGAAAATTGAGATGTAGTAGAGTGGGGTGCTGTGTATCATAGATTGGGGGTCACATGAGTCCCTTGCATATGATCCATTATTGTACATAATTAGGTTACAATAAAATTTCTATTTTTATATGAATACTACCTTATGAATATTGAGATGTAATAGAGTGGGGTGCTGTGTATCATAGATTGGGGGTCACATGAGTCCCTTGCATATGATCCATTATTGTACATAATTAGGTTAGAATAAAATTTGTATTTTATATGAATACTACCTTATGAAAATTAAGATGTAGTAGAGTGGGGTGCTATGTATCATAGATTGGGGGTCACATGAGTCCCTTGCATATGATCCATTATTGTACATAATTAGGTTAGAATAAAATTTGTATTTTATATGAATACTACCTTATGAAAATTGAGATGTAGTAGAATGGGGTGCTGTGTATCATAGATTGGGGGTCACATGAGTCCCTTGCATATGATCCATTATTGTACATAATTAGGTTACAATAAAATTTGTATTTTATATGAATACTACCTTATGAAAATTGAGATGTAGTAGAGTGGGGTGCTGTGTATCATAGATTGGGGGTCACATGAGTCCTTTGCATATGATCCATTATTGTACATAATTAGGTTACAATAAAATTTGTATTTTATATGAATACTACCTTATGAAAATTGAGATGTAGTAGAGTGGGGTGCTGCGTATCATAGATTGGGGGTCACATGAGTCCCTTGCATATGATCCATTATTGTACATAATTAGGTTACAATAAAATTTGTATTTTATATGAATACTACCTTATGAAAATTGAGATGTAGTAGAGTGGGGTGCTGTGTATCATAGATTGGGGGTCACATGAGTCCCTTGCATATGATCCATTATTGTACATAATTAGATAAAATTAAATTTGTATTTCATGTAAATATTGTCTTATGAAAATTGAGATGTCGTAGAATGTGAGTTTCCGTATCATAGATTTGCGGGGCGGGTCCGCAAATCACTTGCTCCGGCCCAACCACTATATGACTGAGAAGATCGATATTATTTGAAGAAAAAACAAAAACAAAATATGAACTTCTGAATGTTTATTTATAACTTTGAGCAAAATGCTCAAAACCTTATTTGAAGATTGAAAAAATTTAGTAAAGAAAAGTAACAGTTCTTGTTAATCGAATTCGTACACACACACACACACACACACACACACACACACACACACACACAGAGAAATACACACTCACACGCACACGCACGCACAAACACCCACAAACATATACATATTCAAACGTTATTTTTTTTGGATACCAGTATTTGAAATAGATATTTCGTTTTTTAAATATTGTGTATTTTTTACATTAATTCCGATAAACATAACATACACTGTTTAAAATAATAACAAAAAAGTAAGCTGTCTGTTCAAACTCGGGTATCAACTAAAAATAACGTTTGAAGTAATAAAAGATAAATATTTTAATTATATTTATTTTTTAAAGAAGTAGATCGCTTCGTCAGTCATTTGATTCACACTCCAACCACTGTCATCAGCAACGAATTTATTCAAAAAAGTCAAATAACACAATGAACACAATGAACAAAGATATTTCACCGGCAGAAGTTCAAAAAAATTTTCATCACGGGGATTTAAAGGGGTGGGATTAATAAGAAAGCAGACAGAAATCTGTCTATTTTTATTTTTAGATTTTTTGAAAACCCCCTACTTCTTAATGGAGCCGAGAGTTAAAGGTTGAAATTTAGCCTTGTCTGCTTGAAAGAAATAGAAGGGGGAAGAATACAAAGAAAAAGGAAGGAAGTAAAAAGGAAGAAAGTAAAAGGGAGGAAGGAGTGGTTGACAGGGAAGTAAGTTAAGAAAACAAAACAAAACAAAACAAAACAAAATAAAAAATAAAAAAAATGTTTCCATAGAAACAAGGGAAGTTGTATCAAACGTTATTGAAAAATAAAACATAGCGGTTTTCTGTCTAAATAACTGGGGTAAATATTATAGAAAAATTTTTTAGGAAAATTTAACATACAATTTAAAATTAAATATATTGAAAATATATTTATATTGACATTTTTTTAATAAATTCGTTGCTGATGACGCAAGAAATTGCTCTTAGAAATTTCTCGTAGAAATTCCTCGTAGAAATGGCCATTCAGCGAATGGCCATACATACGAATATATATATATATATAAGAACAGGTATATATTTACATATAGATATATAGGAATATATATACGTATAAATCGGAATAGATATGTAGATATATATATATGTGTATATATATTTATAACTATATATATATATATATATAATTGCATTTAGATACATTGTATTTGTTTGCAATACTTCTAATTTTTTTGTTCATCTATAGTATATATGATCCAATGTTACAATAAAATTTGCATTTTATATGAATACTACCTTATGAAAATTGAGATGTAGTAGAGTGGGGTGCTGTGTATCATAGATTGGGGGTCACATGAGTCCCTTGCATATGATCCATTATTGTACATAATTAGGTTACAATAAAATTTGTATTTTATATGAATACTACCTTATGAAAATTGAGATGTAGTAGAGTGGGGTGCTGTGTATCATAGATTGGGGGTCACATGAGTCCCTTGCATATGATCCATTATTGTACATAATTAGGTTACAATAAAATTTGTATTTTATATGAATACTACCTTGTGAAAATTGAGATGTAGTAGAGTGGGGTGCAGTGTATCATAGATTGGGGGTCACATGAGTCCCTTGCATATGATCCATTATTGTACATAATTAGGTTACAATAAAATTTGTATTTTATATGAATACTACCTTATGAAAATTGAGATGTAGTAGAGTGGGGTGCTGTGTATCATAGATTGGGGGTCACATGAGTCCTTTGCATATGATCCATTATTGTACATAATTAGGTTACAATAAAATTTCTATTTTTATATGAATACTACCTTATGAAAATTGAGATGTAGTAGAGTGGGGTGCTGTGTATCATAGATTGGGGGTCACATGAGTCCTTTGCATATGATCCATTATTGTACATAATTAGGTTACAATAAAATTTCTATTTTTATATGAATACTACCTTATGAAAATTGAGATGTAGTAGAGTGGGGTGCTGTGTATCATAGATTGGGGGTCACATGAGTCCTTTGCATATGATCCATTATTGTACATAATTAGGTTACAATAAAATTTCTATTTTTATATGAATACTACCTTATGAAAATTGAGATGTAGTAGAGTGGGGTGCTGTGTATCATAGATTGGGGGTCACATGAGTCCCTTGCATATGATCCATTATTGTACATAATTAGGTTACAATAAAATTTCTATTTTTATATGAATACTACCTTATGAAAATTGAGATGTAGTAGAGTGGGGTGCTGTGTATCATAGATTGGGGGTCACATGAGTCCCTTGCATATGATCCATTATTGTACATAATTAGGTTAAAATAAAATTTCTATTTTTATATGAATACTACCTTATGAAAATTGAGATGTAGTAGAGTGGGGTGCTGTGTATCATAGATTGGGGGTCACATGAGTCCCTTGCATATGATCCATTATTGTACATAATTAGGTTACAATAAAAGTTCTATTTTTATATGAATACTACCTAATGAAAATTGAGATGTAGTAGAGTGGGGTGCTGTGTATCATAGATTGGGGGTCACATGAGTCCCTTGCATATGATCCATTATTGTACATAATTAGTTTACAATAAAATTTCTATTTTTATATGAATACTACCTTATGAAAATTGAGATGTAGTAGAGTGGGGTGCTGTGTATCATAGATTGGGGGTCACATGAGTCTCTTGCATATGATCCATTATTGTACATAATTAGGTTACAATAAAATTTCTATTTTTATATGAATACTACCTTATGAAAATTGAGATGTAGTAGAGTGGGGTGCTATGTATCATAGATTGGGGGTCACATGAGTCCCTTGCATATGATCCATTATTGTACATAATTAGGTTACAATAAAATTTGTATTTTATATGAATACTACCTTATGAAAATTGAGATGTAGTAGAGTGGGGTGCTGTGTATCATAGATTGGGGGTCACATGAGTCCCTTGCATATGATCCATTATTGTACATAATTAGGTTACAATAAAATTTGTATTTTTATATGAATACTACCTTATGAAAATTGAGATGTAGTAGAGTGGGGTGCTGTGTATCATAGATTGGGGGTCACATGAGTCTCTTGCATATGATCCATTATTGTACATAATTAGGTTACAATAAAATTTCTATTTTTATATGAATACTACCTTATGAAAATTGAGATGTAGTAGAGTGGGGTGCTGTGTATCATAGATTGGGGGTCACATGAGTCCCTTGCATATGATCCATTATAGTACATAATTAGGTTACAATAAAATTTCTATTTTTATATGAATACTACCTTATGAAAATTGAGATGTAGTAGAGTGGGGTGCTGTGTATCATAGATTGGGGGTCACATGAGTCCCTTGCATATGATCCATTATTGTACATAATTAGGTTACAATAAAATTTCTATTTTTATATGAATACTACCTTATGAAAATTGAGATGTAGTAGAGTGGGGTGCTGTGTATCATAGATTGGGGGTCACATGAGTCCCTTGCATATGATCCATTATTGTACATAATCAGGTTACAATAAAATTTGTATTTTTATATGAATACTACCTTATGAAAATTGAGATGTAGTAGAGTGGGGTGCTGCGTATCATAGATTGGGGGTCACATGAGTCCTTTGCATATGATCCATTATTGTACATAATTAGGTTACAATAAAATTTGTATTTTATATGAATACTACCTTATGAAAATTGAGATCTAGTAGAGTGGGGTGCTGCGTATCATAGATTGGGGGTCACGTGAGTCCCTTGCATATGATCCATTATTGTACATAATTAGGTTACAATAAAATTTCTATTTTTATATGAATACTACCTTATGAAAATTGAGATGTAGTAGAGTGGGGTGCTGTGTATCATAGATTGGGGGTCACATGAGTCCCTTGCATATGATCCATTATTGTACATAATTAGGTTACAATAAAATTTCTATTTTTATATGAATACTACCTTATGAAAATTGAGATGTAGTAGAGTGGGGTGCTGTGTATCATAGATTGGGGGTCACATGAGTCCCTTGCATATGATCCATTATTGTACATAATTAGGTTACAATAAAATTTCTATTTTTATATGAATACTACCTTATGAAAATTGAGATGTAGTAGAGTGGGGTGCTGTGTATCATAGATTGGGGGTCACATGAGTCCCTTGCATATGATCCATTATTGTACATAATTAGGTTACAATAAAATTTCTATTTTTATATGAATACTACCTAATGAAAATTGAGATGTAGTAGTGTGGGGTGCTGTGTATCATAGATTGGGGGTCACATGAGTCCCTTGCATATGATCCATTATTGTACATAATTAGTTTACAATAAAATTTCTATTTTTATATGAATACTACATTATGAAAATTGAGATGTAGTAGAGTGGGGTGCTGTGTATCATAGATTGGGGGTCACATGAGTCTCTTGCATATGATCCATTATTGTACATAATTAGGTTACAATAAAATTTCTATTTTTATATGAATACTACCTTATGAAAATTGAGATGTAGTAGAGTGGGGTGCTATGTATCATAGATTGGGGGTCACATGAGTCCCTTGCATATGATCCATTATTGTACATAATTAGGTTACAATAAAATTTGTATTTTATATGAATACTACCTTATGAAAATTGAGATGTAGTAGAGTGGGGTGCTGTGTATCATAGATTGGGGGTCACATGAGTCCCTTGCATATGATCCATTATTGTACATAATTAGGTTACAATAAAATTTGTATTTTTATATGAATACTACCTTATGAAAATTGAGATGTAGTAGAGTGGGGTGCTGTGTATCATAGATTGGGGGTCACATGAGTCTCTTGCATATGATCCATTATTGTACATAATTAGGTTACAATAAAATTTCTATTTTTATATGAATACTACCTTATGAAAATTGAGATGTAGTAGAGTGGGGTGCTGTGTATCATAGATTGGGGGTCACATGAGTCCTTTGCATATGATCCATTATTGTACATAATTAGGTTACAATAAAATTTCTATTTTTATATGAATACTACCTTATGAAAATTGAGATGTAGTAGAGTGGGGTGCTGTGTATCATAGATTGGGGGTCACATGAGTCCCTTGCATATGATCCATTATTGTACATAATTAGGTTACAATAAAATTTCTATTTTTATATGAATACTACCTTATGAAAATTGAGATGTAGTAGAGTGGGGTGCTGTGTATCATAGATTGGGGGTCACATGAGTCCTTTGCATATGATCCATTATTGTACATAATTAGGTTACAATAAAATTTGTATTTTTATATGAATACTACCTTATGAAAATTGAGATGTAGTAGAGTGGGGTGCTGCGTATCATAGATTGGGGGTCACATGAGTCCTTTGCATATGATCCATTATTGTACATAATTAGGTTACAATAAAATTTGTATTTTATATGAATACTACCTTATGAAAATTGAGATCTAGTAGAGTGGGGTGCTGCGTATCATAGATTGGGGGTCACGTGAGTCCCTTGCATATGATCCATTATTGTACATAATTAGGTTACAATAAAATTTCTATTTTTATATGAATACTACCTTATGAGAATTGAGATGTAGTAGAGTGGGGTGCTGTGTATCATAGATTGGGGGTCACATGAGTCCCTTGCATATGATCCATTATTGTACATAATTAGATTACAATAAAATTTGTATTTTATATGAATACTACCTTATGAAAATTGAGATGTAGTAGAGTGGGGTGCTGCGTATCATAGATTGGGGGTCACATGAGTCCCTTGCATATGATCCATTATTGTACATAATTAGGTTACAATAAAATTTGTATTTTATATGAATACTACCTTATGAAAATTGAGATGTAGTAGAGTGGGGTGCTGCGTATCATAGATTGGGGGTCACATGAGTCCCTTGCATATGATCCATTATTGTACATAATTAGGTTACAATAAAATTTGTATTTTATATGAATACTACCTTATGAAAATTGAGATGTAGTAGAGTGGGGTGCTGCGTATCATAGATTGGGGGTCACATGAGTCCCTTGCATATGATCCATTATTGTACATAATTAGGTTACAATAAAATTTGTATTTTATATGAATACTACCTTATGAAAATTGAGATCTAGTAGAGTGGGGTGCTGTGTATCATAGATTGGGGGTCACATGAGTCCCTTGCATATGATCCATTATTGTACATAATTAGATTACAATAAAATTTGTATTTTATATGAATACTACCTTATGAAAATTGAGATGTAGTAGAGTGGGGTGCTGCGTATCATAGATTGGGGGTCACATGAGTCCCTTGCATATGATCCATTATTGTACATAATTAGGTTACAATAAAATTTGTATTTTATATGAATACTACCTTATGAAAATTGAGATGTAGTAGAGTGGGGTGCTGTGTAGCATAGATTGGGGGTCACGTGAGTGCCTTGCATATGATCCATTATTGTACATAATTAGGTTACAATAAAATTTCTATTTTTATATGAATACTACCTTATGAGAATTGAGATGTAGTAGAGTGGGGTGCTGTGTATCATAGATTGGGGGTCACATGAGTCCCTTGCATATGATCCATTATTGTACATAATTAGATTACAATAAAATTTGTATTTTATATGAATACTACCTTATGAAAATTGAGATGTAGTAGAGTGGGGTGCTGCGTATCATAGATTGGGGGTCACATGAGTCCCTTGCATATGATCCATTATTGTACATAATTAGGTTACAATAAAATTTGTATTTTATATGAATACTACCTTATGAAAATTGAGATGTAGTAGAGTGGGGTGCTGTGTATCATAGATTGGGGGTCACATGAGTCCCTTGCATATGATCCATTATTGTACATAATTAGGTTACAATAAAATTTGTATTTTATATGAATACTACCTTATGAAAATTGAGATGTAGTAGAGTGGGGTGCTGTGTATCATAGATTGGGGGTCACATGAGTCCCTTGCATATGATCCATTATTGTACATAATTAGGTTACAATAAAATTTGTATGTTATATGAATACTACCTTATGAAAATTGAGATGTAGTAGAGTGGGGTGCTGTGTATCATAGATTGGGGGTCACATGAGTCCCTTGCATATGATCCATTATTGTACATAATTAGGTTACAATAAAATTTGTATGTTATATGAATACTACCTTATGAAAATTGAGATGTAGTAGAGTGGGGTGCTGTGTATCATAGATTGGGGGTCACATGAGTCCCTTGCATATGATCCATTATTGTACATAATTAGGTTACAATAAAATTTGTATGTTATATGAATACTACCTTATGAAAATTGAGATGTAGTAGAGTGGGGTGCTATGTAGCATAGATTGGGGGTCACGTGAGTCCCTTGCATATGATCCATTATTGTACATAATTAGGTTACAATAAAATTTGTATTTTATATGAATACTACCTTATGAAAATTGAGATGTAGTAGAGTGGGGTGCTGTGTTTCATAGATTGGGGGTCACATGAGTCCCTTGCATATGATCCATTATTGTACATAATTAGGTTACAATAAAATTTGTATTTTATATGAATACTACCTTATGAATATCGAGATGTAATAGAGTGGGGTGCTGTGTATCATAGACTTGGGGGTCACATGAGTCCCTTGCATATGATCCATTATTGTACATATTTAGGTTACAATAAAATTTGTATTTTATATGAATACTACCTTATGAAAATTGAGATGTAGTAGAGTGGGGTGCTGCGTATCATAGATTGGGGGTCACATGAGTCCCTTTCATATGATCCATTATTGTACAAAATTAGGTTACAATAAAATTTGTATTTTATATGAATACTACCTCATGAAAATTGAGATGTAGTAGAGTGGGGTGCTGTGTATCATAGATTGGGGGTCACGTGAGTCCCTTGCATATGATCCATTATTGTACATAATTAGGTTACAATAAAATTTGTATTTTATATGAATACTACCTTATGAAAATTGAGATGTAGTAGAGTGGGGTGCTGTGTATCATAGATTGGGGGTCACGTGAGTCCCTTGCATATGATCCATTATTGTACATAATTAGGTTACAATAAAATTTGTATTTTATATGAATACTGCCTTATGAAAAGTGAGATGTAGTAGAGTGGGGTGCTGTGTATCATAGATTGGGGGTCACATGAGTCCCTTGCATACGATCCATTATTGTACATAATTAGGTTAGAATAAAATTTGTATTTTATATGAATACTACCTTATGAAAAGTGAGATGTAGTAGAGTGGGGTGCTGTGTATCATAGATTGGGGGTCACATGAGTCCCTTGCATATGATCCATTATTGTACATAATTAGGTTACAATAAAATTTGTATTTTATATGAATACTACCTTATGAAAAGTGAGATGTAGTAGAGTGGGGTGCTGTGTATCATAGATTGGGGGTCACATGAGTCCCTTGCATACGATCCATTATTGTACATAATTAGGTTAGAATAAAATTTGTATTTTATATGAATACTACCTTATGAAAAGTGAGATGTAGTAGAGTGGGGTGCTGTGTATCATAGATTGGGGGTCACATGAGTCCCTTGCATATGATCCATTATTGTACATAATTAGGTTACAATAAAATTTGTACTTTATATTGAATACTACCTTCTGAAAATTGAGATGTAGTAGAGTGGGGTGCTGTGTATCATAGATTGGGGGGTCACGTGAGTCCCTTGCATATGATCCATTATTGTACATAATTAGGTTACAATAAAATTTGTACTTTATATTGAATACTACCTTCTGAAAATTGAGATGTAGTAGAGTGGGGTGCTGTGTATCATAGATTGGGGGTCACATGAGTCCCTTGCATATGATCCATTATTGTACATAATTAGGTTACAATAAAATTTGTACTTTATATTGAATACTACCTTCTGAAAATTGAGATGTAGTAGAGTGGGGTGCTGTGTATCATAGATTGGGGGTCACATGAGTCCCTTGCATACGATCCATTATTGTACATAATTAGGTTATAATAAAATTTGTATTTTATATGAATACTACCTTATGAAAAGTGAGATGTAGTAGAGTGGGGTGCTGTGTATCATAGATTGGGGGTCACATGAGTCCCTTGCATACGATCCATTATTGTACATAATTAGGTTACAATAAAATTTGTATTTTATATGAATACTACCTTATGAAAAGTGAGATGTAGTAGAGTGGGGTGCTGTGTATCATAGATTGGGGGTCACATGAGTCCCTTGCATACGATCCATTATTGTACATAATTAGGTTAGAATAAAATTTGTATTTTATATGAATACTACCTTATGAAAAGTGAGATGTAGTAGAGTGGGGTGCTGTGTATCATAGATTGGGGGTCACATGAGTCCCTTGCATATGATCCATTATTGTACATAATTAGGTTACAATAAAATTTGTACTTTATATTGAATACTACCTTCTGAAAATTGAGATGTAGTAGAGTGGGGTGCTGTGTATCATAGATTGGGGGGTCACGTGAGTCCCTTGCATATGATCCATTATTGTACATAATTAGGTTACAATAAAATTTGTATTTTATATGAATACTACCTTATGAAAAGTGAGATGTAGTAGAGTGGGGTGCTGTGTATCATAGATTGGGGGTCACATGAGTCCCTTGCATATGATCCATTATTGTACATAATTAGGTTACAATAAAATTTGTATTTTATATGAATACTACCTTATGAAAATTGAGATGTAGTAGAGTGGGGTGCTGTGTATCATAGATTGGGGGTCACATGAGTCCCTTGCATATGATCCATTATTGTACATAATTAGGTTACAATAAAATTTGTATTTTATATGAATACTACCTTATGAAAAGTGAGATGTAGTAGAGTGGGGTGCTGTGTATCATAGATTGGGGGTCACATGAGTCCCTTGCATATGATCCATTATTGTACATAATTAGGTTACAATAAAATTTGTATTTTATATGAATACTACCTTATGAAAAGTGAGATGTAATAGGGTGGGGTGCTGTGTATCATAGATTGGGGGTCACATGAGTCCCTTGCATATGATCCATTATTGTACATAATTAGGTTACAATAAAATTTGTATTTTATATGAATACTACCTTAGGAAAAGTGAGATGTAATAGAGTGGGGTGCTGCGTATCATAGATTGGGGGTCACATGAGTCCCTTGCATATGATCCATTATTGTACATAATTAGGTTACAATAAAATTTGTATTTTATATGAATACTACCTTATGAAAAGTGAGATGTAGTAGAGTGGGGTGCTGTGTATCATAGATTGGGGGTCACATGAGTCCCTTGCATATGATCCATTATTGTACATAATTAGGTTACAATAAAATTTGTATTTTATATGAATACTACCTTATGAAAATTGAGATGTAGTAGAGTGGGGTGCTGTGTATCATAGATTGGGGGGTCACGTGAGTCCCTTGCATATGATCCATTATTGTACATAATTAGGTTACAATAAAATTTGTATTTTATATGAATACTACCTTATGAAAAGTGAGATGTAGTAGAGTGGGGTGCTGTGTATCATAGATTGGGGGTCACATGAGTCCCTTGCATATGATCCATTATTGTACATAATTAGGTTACAATAAAATTTGTATTTTATATGAATACTACCTTATGAAAATTGAGATGTAGTAGAGTGGGGTGCTGTGTATCATAGATTGGGGGTCACATGAGTCCCTTGCATATGATCCATTATTGTACATAATTAGGTTACAATAAAATTTGTATTTTATATGAATACTACCTTATGAAAAGTGAGATGTAGTAGAGTGGGGTGCTGTGTATCATAGATTGGGGGTCACATGAGTCCCTTGCATATGATCCATTATTGTACATAATTAGGTTACAATAAAATTTGTATTTTATATGAATACTACCTTATGAAAATTGAGATGTAGTAGAGTGGGGTGCTGTGTATCATAGATTGGGGGTCACATGAGTCCCTTGCATATGATCCATTATTGTACATAATTAGGTTACAATAAAATTTGTATTTTATATGAATACTACCTTATGAAAAGTGAGATGTAGTAGAGTGGGGTGCTGTGTATCATAGATTGGGGGTCACATGAGTCCCTTGCATATGATCCATTATTGTACATAATTAGGTTACAATAAAATTTGTATTTTATATGAATACTACCTTATGAAAAGTGAGATGTAGTAGAGTGGGGTGCTGTGTATCATAGATTGGGGGTCACATGAGTCCCTTGCATATGATCCATTATTGTACATAATTAGGTTACAATAAAATTTGTATTTTATATGAATACTACCTTATGAAAAGTGAGATGTAGTAGAGTGGGGTGCTGTGTATCATAGATTGGGGGTCACATGAGTCCCTTGCATATGATCCATTATTGTACATAATTAGGTTACAATAAAATTTGTACTTTATATTGAATACTACCTTCTGAAAATTGAGATGTAGTAGAGTGGGGTGCTGTGTATCATAGATTGGGGGGTCACGTGAGTCCCTTGCATATGATCCATTATTGTACATAATTAGGTTACAATAAAATTTGTATTTTATATGAATACTACCACTTATGAAAAGTGAGATGTAGTAGAGTGGGGTGCTGTGTATCATAGATTGGGGGTCACATGAGTCACTTGCATATGATCCATTATTGTACATAATTAGGTTACAATAAAATTTGTATTTTATATGAATACCTTATGAGAAATTGAGATGTAGTAGAGTGGGGTGCTGTGTATCATAGATTGGGGTCACATGAGTCCCTTGCATATGATCCATTATTGTACATAATTAGGTTACAATAGAAATTTGTATTTTATATGAATACTATATTGTATGAAAAGTGGGAGTGTAGTAGGTGGGGTGTAAAAGCATCATAGATTGGGGGTCACATGAGTCCCTTGCATATGATCCATTATTGTACATAATTAGGTTACAATAAAATTTGTATTTTATATGAATACTACCTTATGAAAAGTGAATGTAGTAGAGTGGGGTGCTGTGTATCATAGATTGGGGGTCACATGAGTCCCTTGCATATGATCCATTATTGTACATAATTAGGTTACAATAAAATTTGTATTTTATATGAATACTACCTTATGAAAGTGAGATGTAGTAGAGTGGGGTGCTGTGTATCATAGATTGGGGGTCACATGAGTCCCTTGCATATGATCCATTGTGTACATAATTAGGTTACAATAAAATTTATTATTTATATGAATACTACCTTATGAGAAGAGTGAGATGTAGTAGAGTGGGGTGCTGTGTATCATAGATTGGGGTCACATGAATGGTCCCTTGCATATGATCCATTATTGTACATAATTAGGTTACAATAAAATTTGTATTTTATATATATGAATACTACCTTATATGAAAATTGAGATGTGATAGAGTGGGGGTGCTGTGTATCTCATAGATTTGGGGGTCACATGAGTCCCTTGCATATGATCCATTATTGTACATAATTAGGTTACAATAAAATTTGTATTTTATATGAATACTACCTTATGAAAAGTGAGATGTGTGCATTGGGGAGTGGGTGCTGTGTATACTTAATTTGGGGTGCAGTCCCTTACATATGATCCATTATTGTACATAATTAGGTTACAATAAAATTTGTATTTTATATGAATACTACCTTATGAAAAGTGAGATGTAGTAGAGTGGGGTGCTGTGTTTCATAGATTGGGGGTCACATGAGTCCCCTTGCATATGATCCATTATTGTACATAATTAAGTTACAATAAAATTTGTATTTTATATGAATACTACCTTATGAAAAGTGAGATGTAGTAGAGTGGGGTGCTGTGTATCATAGATTAGAGTCCACATGAGTCCCTTGCATATGATCCATTATTGTACATAATTAGGTTACAATAAAATTTGTATTTTATATGAATACTACCTTATGAAAATTGAGATGTAGTAGAGTGGGGTGCTGTGTATCATAGATTGGGGGTCACATGAGTCCCTTGCATATGATCCATTATTGTACATAATTAGGTTACAATAAAATTTGTATTTTATATGAATACTGCAACATGAAAATTGAGATGTAGTAGAGTGGGGTGCTGTGTATCATAGATTGGGGGTCACATGAGTCCCTTGCATATGATCCATTATTGTACATAATTAGGTTACAATAAACTTTGTATTTTATATGAATACTACCTTATGAAAAGTGAGATGTAGTAGAGTGGGGTGCTGTGTATCATAGATTGGGGGTCACATGAGTCCCTTGCATATGATCCATTATTGTACATAATTAGGTTACAATAAAATTTGTATTTTATATGAATACTACCTTATGAAAAGTGAGATGTAGTAGAGTGGGGTGCTGTGTATCATAGATTGGGGGTCACATGAGTCCCTTGCATATGATCCATTATTGTACATAATTAGGTTACAATAAAATTTGTATTTTATATGAATACTACCTTATGAAAAGTGAGATGTAGTAGAGTGGGGTGCTGTGTATCATAGATTGGGGGTCACATGAGTCCCTTGCA
Source organism: Ascarosepion bandense (assembly GCA_037127315.1). Taxonomy (NCBI): domain Eukaryota; kingdom Metazoa; phylum Mollusca; class Cephalopoda; order Sepiida; family Sepiidae; genus Ascarosepion; species Ascarosepion bandense. The sequence continues at coordinate 810,087 of JBBBDQ010000770.1, read as the reverse complement.
TATGATCCATTATTGTACATAATTAGGTTACAATAAAATTTGTATTTTATATGAATACTACCTTATGAAAATTGAGATGTAGTAGAGTGGGGTGCTGTGTATCATAGATTGGGGGTCACAAGAGTCCCTTGCATATGATCCATTATTGTACATAATTAGGTTACAATAAAATTTGTATTTTATATGAATACTACCTTATGAAAAGTGAGATGTAGTAGAGTGGGGTGCTGTGTATCATAGATTGGGGGTCACATGAGTCCCTTGCATATGATCCATTATTGTACATAATTAGGTTACAATAAAATTTGTATTTTATATGAATACTACCTTATGAAAAGTGAGATGTAGTAGAGTGGGGTGCTGTGTATCATAGATTGGGGGTCACATGAGTCCCTTGCATATGATCCATTATTGTACATAATTAGGTTACAATAAAATTTGTATTTTATATGAATACTACCTTATGAAAAGTGAGATGTAGTAGAGTGGGGTGCTGTGTATCATAGATTGGGGGTCACATGAGTCCCTTGCATATGATCCATTATTGTACATAATTAGGTTACAATAAAATTTGTATTTTATATGAATACTACCTTATGAAAAGTGAGATGTAGTAGAGTGGGGTGCTGTGTATCATAGATTGGGGGTCACATGAGTCCCTTGCATATGATCCATTATTGTACATAATTAGGTTACAATAAAATTTGTATTTTATATGAATACTACCTTATGAAAAGTGAGATGTAGTAGAGTGGGGTGCTGTTTATCATAGATTGGGGGTCACATGAGTCCCTTGCATATGATCCATTATTGTACATAATTAGGTTACAATAAAATTTGTATTTTATATGAATACTACCTTATGAAAAGTGAGATGTAGTAGAGTGGGGTGCTGTGTATCATAGATTGGGGGTCACATGAGTCCCTTGCATATGATCCATTATTGTACATAATTAGGTTACAATAAAATTTGTATTTTATATGAATACTACCTTATGAAAAGTGAGATGTAGTAGAGTGGGGTGCTGTGTATCATAGATTGGGGGTCACATGAGTCCCTTGCATATGATCCATTATTGTACATAATTAGGTTACAATAAAATTTGTATTTTATATGAATACTACCTTATGAAAAGTGAGATGTAGTAGAGTGGGGTGCTGTGTATCATAGATTGGGGGTCACATGAGTCCCTTGCATATGATCCATTATTGTACATAATTAGGTTACAATAAAATTTGTATTTTATATGAATACTACCTTATGAAAAGTGAGATGTAGTAGAGTGGGGTGCTGTGTATCATAGATTGGGGGTCACATGAGTCCCTTGCATATGATCCATTATTGTACATAATTAGGTTACAATAAAATTTGTATTTTATATGAATACTACCTTATGAAAAGTGAGATGTAGTAGAGTGGGGTGCTGTGTATCATAGATTGGGGGTCACATGAGTCCCTTGCATATGATCCATTATTGTACATAATTAGGTTACAATAAAATTTGTATTTTATATGAATACTACCTTATGAAAATTGAGATGTAGTAGAGTGGGGTGCTGTGTATCATAGATTGGGGGTCACATGAGTCCCTTGCATATGATCCATTATTGTACATAATTAGGTTACAATAAAATTTGTATTTTATATGAATACTACCTTATGAAAAGTGAGATGTAGTAGAGTGGGGTGCTGTGTATCATAGATTGGGGGTCACATGAGTCCCTTGCATATGATCCATTATTGTACATAATTAGGTTACAATAAAATTTGTAGTTTATATGAATACTACCTTATGAAAATTGAGATGTAGTAGAGTGGGGTGCTGTGTATCATAGATTGGGGGTCACATGAGTCCCTTGCATATGATCCATTATTGTACATAATTAGGTTACAATAAAATTTGTATTTTATATGAATACTACCTTATGAAAAGTGAGATGTAGTAGAGTGGGGTGCTGTGTATCATAGATTGGGGGTCACATGAGTCCCTTGCATATGATCCATTATTGTACATAATTAGGTTACAATAAAATTTGTATTTTATATGAATACTACCTTATGAAAAGTGAGATGTAGTAGAGTGGGGTGCTGTGTATCATAGATTGGCGGTCACATGAGTCCCTTGCATATGATCCATTATTGTACATAATTAGGTTACAATAAAATTTGTATTTTATATGAATACTACCTTATGAAAAGTGAGATGTAGTAGAGTGGGGTGCTGTGTATCATAGATTGGGGGTCACGTGAGTCCCTTGCATATGATCCATTATTGTACATAATTAGGTTACAATAAAATTTGTATTTTATATGAATACTACCTTATGAAAAGTGAGATGTAGTAGAGTGGGGTGCTGTGTATCATAGATTGGGGGTCACATGAGTCCCTTGCATATGATCCATTATTGTACATAATTAGGTTACAATAAAATTTGTATTTTATATGAATACTACCTTATGAAAAGTGAGATGTAGTAGAGTGGGGTGCTGTGTATCATAGATTGGGGGGTCACGTGAGTCCCTTGCATATGATCCATTATTGTACATAATTAGGTTACAATAAAATTTGTACTTTATATTGAATACTACCTTCTGAAAATTGAGATGTAGTAGAGTGGGGTGCTGTGTATCATAGATTGGGGGGTCACGTGAGTCCCTTGCATATGATCCATTATTGTACATAATTAGGTTACAATAAAATTTGTATTTTATATGAATACTACCTTATGAAAAGTGAGATGTAGTAGAGTGGGGTGCTGTGTATCATAGATTGGGGGGTCACGTGAGTCCCTTGCATATGATCCATTATTGTACATAATTAGGTTACAATAAAATTTGTATTTTATATGAATACTACCTTATGAAAAGTGAGATGTAGTAGAGTGGGGTGCTGTGTATCATAGATTGGGGGTCACGTGAGTCCCTTGCATATGATCCATTATTGTACATAATTAGGTTACAATAAAATTTGTATTTTATATGAATACTACCTTATGAAAAGTGAGATGTAGTAGAGTGGGGTGCTGTGTATCATAGATTGGGGGTCACATGAGTCCCTTGCATATGATCCATTATTGTACATAATTAGGTTACAATAAAATTTGTATTTTATATGAATACTACCTTATGAAAAGTGAGATGTAGTAGAGTGGGGTGCTGTGTATCATAGATTGGGGGGTCACGTGAGTCCCTTGCATATGATCCATTATTGTACATAATTAGGTTACAATAAAATTTGTATTTTATATGAATACTACCATATGAAAATTGAGATGTAGTAGAGTGGGGTGCTGTGTATCATAGATTGGGGGTCACGTGAGTCCCTTGCATATGATCCATTATTGTACATAATTAGGTTACAATAAAATTTGTATTTTATATGAATACTACCTTATGAAAAGTGAGATGTAGTAGAGTGGGGTGCTGTGTATCATAGATTGGGGGGTCACGTGAGTCCCTTGCATATGATCCATTATTGTACATAATTAGGTTACAATAAAATTTCTATTTTATATGAATACTACCTTATGAAAATTGAGATGTAGTAGAGTGGGGTGCTGTGTATCATAGATTGGGGGTCACATGAGTCCCTTGCATATGATCCATTATTGTACATAATTAGGTTACAATAAAATTTGTATTTTATATGAATACTACCTTATGAAAATTGAGATGTAGTAGAGTGGGGTGCTGTGTATCATAGATTGGGGGTCACATGAGTCCCTTGCATATGATCCATTATTGTACATAATTAGATTACAATAAAATTTGTATTTTATATGAATACTACCTTATGAAAATTGAGATGTAGTAGAGTGGGGTGCTGCGTATCATAGATTGGGGGTCACATGAGTCCCTTGCATATGATCCATTATTGTACATAATTAGGTTACAATAAAATTTCTATTTTTATATGAATACTACCTTATGAAAATTGAGATGTAGTAGGGTGGGGTGCTGTGTATCATAGATTGGGGGTCACATGAGTCCCTTGCATATGATCCATTATTGTACATAATTAGGTTACAATAAAATTTCTATTTTTATATGAATACTACCTTATGAAAATTGAGATGTAGTAGAGTGGGGTGCTGTGTTTCATAGATTGGGGGTCACATGAGTCCCTTGCATATGATCCATTATTGTACATAATTAGGTTACAATAAAATTTGTATTTTATATGAATACTACCTCATGAAAATTGAGATGTAGTAGAGTGGGGTGCTGTGTAGCATAGATTGGGGGTCACGTGAGTCCCTTGCATATGATCCATTATTGTACATAATTAGGTTACAATAAAATTTGTATTTTATATGAATACTACCTCATGAAAATTGAGATGTAGTAGAGTGGGGTGCTGTGTATCATAGATTGGGGGTCACGTGAGTCCCTTGCATATGATCCATTATTGTACATAATTAGGTTACAATAAAATTTGTATTTTATATGAATACTACCTCATGAAAATTGAGATGTAGTAGAGTGGGGTGCTGTGTAGCATAGATTGGGGGTCACGTGAGTCCCTTGCATATGATCCATTATTGTACATAATTAGGTTACAATAAAATTTGTATTTTATATGAATACTACCTTATGAAAATTGAGATGTAGTAGAGTGGGGTGCTGTGTATCATAGATTGGGGGTCACATGAGTCCCTTGCATATGATCCATTATTGTACATAATTAGGTTACAATAAAATTTGTATTTTATATGAATACTACCTTATGAAAATTGAGATGTAGTAGAGTGGGGTGCTGTGTATCATAGATTGGGGGTCACATGAGTCCCTTGCATATGATCCATTATTGTACATAATTAGATTACAATAAAATTTGTATTTTATATGAATACTACCTTATGAAAATTGAGATGTAGTAGAGTGGGGTGCTGCGTATCATAGATTGGGGGTCACATGAGTCCCTTGCATATGATCCATTATTGTACATAATTAGGTTACAATAAAATTTCTATTTTTATATGAATACTACCTTATGAAAATTGAGATGTAGTAGGGTGGGGTGCTGTGTATCATAGATTGGGGGTCACATGAGTCCCTTGCATATGATCCATTATTGTACATAATTAGGTTACAATAAAATTTCTATTTTTATATGAATACTACCTTATGAAAATTGAGATGTAGTAGAGTGGGGTGCTGTGTTTCATAGATTGGGGGTCACATGAGTCCCTTGCATATGATCCATTATTGTACATAATTAGGTTACAATAAAATTTGTATTTTATATGAATACTACCTTATGAATATTGAGATGCAATAGAGTGGGGTGCTGTGTATCATAGACTTGGGGGTCACATGAGTCCCTTGCATATGATCCATTATTGTACATATTTAGGTTACAATAAAATTTGTATTTTATATGAATACTACCTTATGAAAATTGAGATGTAGTAGAGTGGGGTGCTGCGTATCATAGATTGGGGGTCACATGAGTCCCTTTCATATGATCCATTATTGTACATAATTAGGTTACAATAAAATTTGTATTTTATATGAATACTACCTTATGAAAATTGAGATGTAGTAGAGTGGGGTGCTGTGTTTCATAGATTGGGGGTCACATGAGTCCCTTGCATATGATCCATTATTGTACATAATTAGGTTACAATAAAATTTGTATTTTATATGAATACTACCTTATGAAAATTGAGATGTAGTAGAGTGGGGTGCTGTGTATCATAGATTGGGGGTCACATGAGTCCCTTGCATATGATCCATTATTGTACATAATTAGGTTACAATAAAATTTGTATTTTATATGAATACTACCTTATGAAAATTGAGATGTAGTAGAGTGGGGTGCTGTGTATCATAGATTGGGGGTCACATGAGTCCCTTGCATATGATCCATTATTGTACATAATTAGGTTACAATAAAATTTGTATTTTATATGAATACTACCTTATGAAAATTGAGATGTAGTAGAGTGGGGTGCTGTGTATCATAGATTGGGGGTCACATGAGTCCCTTGCATATGATCCATTATTGTACATAATTAGGTTACAATAAAATTTGTATTTTATATGAATACTACCTTATGAAAATTGAGATGTAGTAGAGTGGGGTGCTGTGTATCATAGATTGGGGGTCACATGAGTCCCTTGCATATGATCCATTATTGTACATAATTAGGTTACAATAAAATTTGTATTTTATATGAATACTACCTTATGAAAATTGAGATGTAGTAGAGTGGGGTGCTGTGTATCATAGATTGGGGGTCACATGAGTCCCTTGCATATGATCCATTATTGTACATAATTAGGTTACAATAAAATTTGTATTTTATATGAATACTACCTTATGAAAATTGAGATGTAGTAGAGTGGGGTGCTGTGTATCATAGATTGGGGGTCACATGAGTCCCTTGCATATGATCCATTATTGTACATAATTAGGTTACAATAAAATTTGTATTTTATATGAATACTACCTTATGAAAATTGAGATGTAGTAGAGTGGGGTGCTGTGTTTCATAGATTGGGGGTCACATGAGTCCCTTGCATATGATCCATTATTGTACATAATTAGGTTACAATAAAATTTGTATTTTATATGAATACTACCTTATGAATATTGAGATGTAATAGAGTGGGGTGCTGTGTATCATAGACTTGGGGGTCACATGAGTCCCTTGCATATGATCCATTATTGTACATATTTAGGTTACAATAAAATTTGTATTTTATATGAATACTACCTTATGAAAATTGAGATGTAGTAGAGTGGGGTGCTTCGTATCATAGATTGGGGGTCACATGAGTCCCTTTCATATGATCCATTATTGTACATAATTAGGTTACAATAAAATTTGTATTTTATATGAATACTACCTTATGAAAATTGAGATGTAGTAGAGTGGGGTGCTACGTATCATAGATTGGGGGTCACATGAGTCCCTTGCATATGATCCATTATTGTACATAATTAGGTTACAATAAAATTTGTATTTTATATGAATACTACCTCATGAAAATTGAGATGTAGTAGAGTGGGGTGCTGTGTATCATAGATTGGGGGTCACGTGAGTCCCTTGCATATGATCCATTATTGTACATAATTAGGTTACAATAAAATTTGTATTTTATATGAATACTACCTTATGAAAATTGAGATGTAGTAGAGTGGGGTGCTGTGTATCATAGATTGGGGGTCACGTGAGTCCCTTGCATATGATCCATTATTGTACATAATTAGATTACAATAAAATTTGTATTTTATATGAATACTACCTCATGAAAATTGAGATGTAGTAGAGTGGGGTGCTGTGTATCATAGATTGGGGGTCACGTGAGTCCCTTGCATATGATCCATTATTGTACATAATTAGGTTACAATAAAATTTGTATTTTATATGAATACTACCTCATGAAAATTGAGATGTAGTAGAGTGGGGTGCTGTGTATCATAGATTGGGGGTCACATGAGTCCCTTGCATATGATCCATTATTGTACATAATTAGGTTACAATAAAATTTGTATTTTATATGAATACTACCTTATGAAAAGTGAGATGTAGTAGAGTGGGGTGCTGTGTATCATAGATTGGGGGTCACATGAGTCCCTTGCATATGATCCATTATTGTACATAATTAGGTTACAATAAAATTTGTATTTTATATGAATACTACCTTATGAAAAGTGAGATGTAGTAGAGTGGGGTGCTGTGTATCATAGATTGGGGGTCACATGAGTCCCTTGCATATGATCCATTATTGTACATAATTAGGTTACAATAAAATTTGTATTTTATATGAATACTACCTTATGAAAATTGAGATGTAGTAGAGTGGGGTGCTGTGTATCATAGATTGGGGGTCACATGAGTCCCTTGCATATGATCCATTATTGTACATAATTAGGTTACAATAAAATTTGTATTTTATATGAATACTACCTTATGAAAAGTGAGATGTAGTAGAGTGGGGTGCTGTGTATCATAGATTGGGGGTCACATGAGTCCCTTGCATATGATCCATTATTGTACATAATTAGGTTACAATAAAATTTGTAGTTTATATGAATACTACCTTATGAAAATTGAGATGTAGTAGAGTGGGGTGCTGTGTATCATAGATTGGGGGTCACATGAGTCCCTTGCATATGATCCATTATTGTACATAATTAGGTTACAATAAAATTTGTATTTTATATGAATACTACCTTATGAAAAGTGAGATGTAGTAGAGTGGGGTGCTGTGTATCATAGATTGGGGGTCACATGAGTCCCTTGCATATGATCCATTATTGTACATAATTAGGTTACAATAAAATTTGTATTTTATATGAATACTACCTTATGAAAAGTGAGATGTAGTAGAGTGGGGTGCTGTGTATCATAGATTGGCGGTCACATGAGTCCCTTGCATATGATCCATTATTGTACATAATTAGGTTACAATAAAATTTGTATTTTATATGAATACTACCTTATGAAAAGTGAGATGTAGTAGAGTGGGGTGCTGTGTATCATAGATTGGGGGTCACGTGAGTCCCTTGCATATGATCCATTATTGTACATAATTAGGTTACAATAAAATTTGTATTTTATATGAATACTACCTTATGAAAAGTGAGATGTAGTAGAGTGGGGTGCTGTGTATCATAGATTGGGGGTCACATGAGTCCCTTGCATATGATCCATTATTGTACATAATTAGGTTACAATAAAATTTGTATTTTATATGAATACTACCTTATGAAAAGTGAGATGTAGTAGAGTGGGGTGCTGTGTATCATACATTGGGGGGTCACGTGAGTCCCTTGCATATGATCCATTATTGTACATAATTAGGTTACAATAAAATTTGTACTTTATATTGAATACTACCTTCTGAAAATTGAGATGTAGTAGAGTGGGGTGCTGTGTATCATAGATTGGGGGGTCACGTGAGTCCCTTGCATATGATCCATTATTGTACATAATTAGGTTACAATAAAATTTGTATTTTATTATAGAATACTACCTTATGAAAATTGAGATGTAGTAGAGTGGGGTGCTGTGTATCATAGATTGGGGGGTCACGTGAGTCCCTTGCATATGATCCATTATTGTACATAATTAGGTTACAATAAAATTTGTATTTTATATGAATACTACCTTATGAAAAGTGAGATGTAGTAGAGTGGGGTGCTGTGTATCATAGATTGGGGGTGACGTGAGTCCCTTGCATATGATCCATTATTGTACATAATTAGGTTACAATAAAATTTGTATTTTATATGAATACTACCTTATGAAAAGTGAGATGTAGTAGAGTGGGGTGCTGTGTATCATAGATTGGGGGTCACATGAGTCCCTTGCATATGATCCATTATTGTACATAATTAGGTTACAATAAAATTTGTATTTTATATGAATACTACCTTATGAAAAGTGAGATGTAGTAGAGTGGGGTGCTGTGTATCATAGATTGGGGGGTCACGTGAGTCCCTTGCATATGATCCATTATTGTACATAATTAGGTTACAATAAAATTTGTATTTTATATGAATACTACCATATGAAAATTGAGATGTAGTAGAGTGGGGTGCTGTGTATCATAGATTGGGGGTCACGTGAGTCCCTTGCATATGATCCATTATTGTACATAATTAGGTTACAATAAAATTTGTATTTTATATGAATACTACCTTATGAAAAGTGAGATGTAGTAGAGTGGGGTGCTGTGTATCATAGATTGGGGGGTCACGTGAGTCCCTTGCATATGATCCATTATTGTACATAATTAGGTTACAATAAAATTTGTATTTTATATGAATACTACCTTATGAAAATTGAGATGTAGTAGAGTGGGGTGCTGTGTATCATAGATTGGGGGTCACATGAGTCCCTTGCATATGATCCATTATTGTACATAATTAGGTTACAATAAAATTTGTATTTTATATGAATACTACCTTATGAAAATTGAGATGTAGTAGAGTGGGGTGCTGTGTATCATAGATTGGGGGTCACATGAGTCCCTTGCATATGATCCATTATTGTACATAATTAGATTACAATAAAATTTGTATTTTATATGAATACTACCTTGAAAATTGAGATGTAGTAGAGTGGGTGTCACATCATAGATTGGGGGTCACATGAGTCCCTTGTATATGATCCATTATTGTACATAATTAGGTTACAATAAAATTTCTATTTTTATATGAATACTACCTTATGAAAATTGAGATGTAGTAGGGTGGGGTGCTGTGTATCATAGATTGGGGGTCACATGAGTCCCTTGCATATGATCCATTATTGTACATAATTAGTTACAATAAAATTTCTATTTTTATATGAATACTACCTTTATGAAAATTGAGATGTAGCAGAGTGGGGTGCTGTGTTTCATAGATTGGGGGTCACATGAGTCCCTTGTATATGATCCATTATTGTACATAATTAGGTTACAATAAAATTTGTATTTTATATGAATACTACCTCATGAAAAAATTGAGATGTAGTAGAGAGTGGGGTGCTGTGTATACAGATTGGGGTCACGTGAGTCCCTGCATATGATCCATTATTGTACATAATTAGGTTACAATAAAATTTGTATTTTATATGAATACCACCATGAAAATTGGAGATGTAGTAGAGTGGGGTGCTGTGTATCATAGATTGGGGGTCACGTGAGTCCTTGCATATGATCCATTATTGTACATAATTAGGTTACAATAAAATTTGTATTTTATATGAATACTACCTCATGAAAATTGGAGATGGGGTGAGATGGGGTGCTGTGCATAGATTGGGTCACGTGAGTCCCTTGCATATGATCCATTATTGTACATAATTAGGTTACAATAAAATTGTATTTTTATATGAATACTACCTTATGAAAATTGAGATGTAGTAGAGTGGGTGTCAGGTATCATAGATTGGGGGTCACATGAGTCCCTTGCATATGATCCATTATTGTACATAATTAGGTTACAATAAAATTTGTATTTTATATGAATACTACCTTATGAAAATTGATGTAGTAGAGTGGGGTGCTGTGTATCATAGATTGGGGTCACATGAGTCCCTTGCATATGATCCATTATTGTACATAATTAGATTATAATAAATTTAGACATTTTATATGAATACTACCTTATGAAAATTGAGATGTAGTAGAGTGTGCCGTATCATAGATTGGGGGTCACATGAGTCCCTTGGTATATGATCCATTATTGTACATAATTAGGTTACAATAAAATTTCTATTTTTATATGAATACTACCTTATGAAAATTGGAGATGTAGTAGGGTGGGGTGCTGTATCATAGATTGGGCCCATGAGTCCCTTGCATATGATCCATTATTGTACATAATTAGGTTACAATAAAATTTCTATTTTTATATGAATACTACCTTATGAAAATTGAGATGTAGTAGAGTGGGGTGCTGTGTTTCATAGATTGGGGGTCACATGAGTCCCTTGCATATGATCCATTATTGTACATAATTAGGTTACAATAAAATTTGTATTTTATATGTGAATACTACCTTATGAATATTATGTAATAGAGTGGGGTGCTGTGTATCATAGACTTGTGGTCACATGTGAGTCCCTTGCATGTATGATCCATTATTGTACATATTTAGGTTACAATAAAATTTATATTTTATATGAATACTACCTTATGAAAATTGATATGTAGTAGAGGTGCTGCGTATCATAGATTGGGGGTCATATATCCCTTTCATATGATCCATTATTGTACATAATTAGGTTACAATAAAATTTGTATTTTATATGAATACTACCTTATGAAAATTGAGAAGATGTGAAGAGAGAACAGGAGGTGTGCTGCGTATCATAGATTGGGGGTCACATGAGTCCCTTGCATATGATCCATTATTGTACATAATTAGGTTACAATAAAATTTCTATTTTTTATATGAATAATACCAGAAATTTGAGATGAAGAGGGGTGGGGTGCTGTACTAGATTGGGTCACATGAGTCCCTTGCATATGATCCATTATTGTACATAATTAGTTACAATAAAATTTCTATTTTTATATGAATATCACTCATGAAAATTGAGATGCAGTAGAGTGGGGTGCTGTGTTTCATAGATTGGGGGTCACATGAGTCCCTTGCATATGATCCATTATTGTACATAATTAGGTTACAATAAAATTTGTATTTTATATGAATACTACCTCATGAAAATTGGAGATGTAGTAGGAGGGTGCTGTGTAGCATAGATTGGGGGTCACGTGAGTCCTTTGCATATGATCCATTATTGTACATAATTAGGTTACACAAAATTGTATTTATATGAATACTGACCAAGGAAATTGACAGAGGGTATGTATCATAGATTGGGGTCACGTGAGTCCTTGCATATGATCCATTATTGTACATAATTAGGTTACAATAAAATTTGTATTTTATATGAATACTACCTCATGAAAATTGGAGATGTAGTAGAGTGGGGTGCTGTGTAGCATAGATTGGGTGTCATGGAGTCCTTGCATATGATCCATTATTGTACATAATTAGGTTACAATAAAATTTGTATTTTATATGAATACTACCTTAAGGAAAATTTGGAGATGTAGTAGAGTGGGGTGCTGTGTATCATAGATTGGGGGTCACAGAGTCCCTGTACAGATCCATTATTGTACATAATTAGGTTACAATAAAAATTTGTATTTTATATGAATACTACCTTATGAAAATTGAGATGTAGTAGAGTGGGGGTGCTTATTTCCAGGACTAGTCACATGAGTCCCTTGCATATGATCCATTATTGTACATAATTAGATTACAACAAAATTTGTATTTTATATGAATAATACCTGCAGAAAATTGAGACAGTAGAGTGGGTGCTGCGTATCATAGATTGGGGGTCACATGAGTCCCTTGCATATGATCCATTATTGTACATAATTAGGTTACAATAAAATTTCTATTTTTATATGAATATCACCTTATGAAAATTGAGATGTAGTAGGGTGGGTGCTGTGTATCATAGATTGGGGGTCACATGAGTCCCTTGCATATGATCCATTATTGTACATAACTAGGTTACAATAAAATTTCTATTTTTATATGAATACTACCTTATGAAAATTGAGATGTAGTAGAGTGGGGTGCTGTGTTTCATAGGATTGGGGGTCACATGAGCCCTTGGATATGATCCATTATTGTACATAATTAGGTTACAATAAAATTTGTATTTTATATGAATACTACCTTATGAATATTGAGATGTAATAGAGTGGGGTGCTGTGTATCATAGACTTGGGGGTCACATGAGTCCTTTGCATATGATCCATTATTGTACATATTTAGGTTACACAAATTTGTATTTTATATGAATACTACCTTATGAAAACTGAGAGGTAATAGAGGTGCTGCGTATCATAGATTAAAATGTATGAGTCCCTTTCATATGATCCATTATTGTACATAATTAGGTTAAGCAATAAAATTGTATTTTATATGAATACTACCTTATGAAAATTGAGATGTAGTAGAGTGGGGTGCTGTGTTTTGCAGATTGGGGGTCACATGAGTCCCTTGCATATGATCCATTATTGTACATAATTAGGTTACAATAAAATTTGTATTTTATATGAATACTACTCATGAAAATTGAGATGTAGTAGAGTGGGGTGCTGTGTATCATAGATTGGGGGTCACATGAGTCCCTTGCATATGATCCATTATTGTACATAATTAGGTTACAATAAAAGGCCTTGTATTTTATATGAATACTACCTTATGAAAATTGGAGATGTAGTAGAGTGGGTGCTGTGTACCAGATTGGGGGTCACATGAGTCCCTTGCATATGATCCATTATTGTACATAATTAGGTTACAATAAAATTTGTATTTTACATGAATACTACCTTATGAAATTGAGATGTAGTAGAGTGGGGGTGCTGTGTATCATAGATTGGGGGTCACATGAGTCCCTTGCATATGATCCATTATTGTACATAATTAGGTTACAATAAAATTTGTATTTTATATGAATACTACCATGAAAATTGAGATGTAGTAGAGTGGGGTGCTGTAAAATACAGATTGGGGGTCACATGAGTCCCTTGCATATGATCCATTATTGTACATAATTAGGTTACAATAAAATTTGTATTTTATATGAATACTACCTTATGAAAATTGAGATGTAGTAGAGTGGGGTGCTGTATCATAGATTGGGAATGCATGAGTCCCTTGCATATGATCCATTATTGTACATAATTAGGTTACAATAAAATTTGTATTTCATATGAATACTACCTTATGAAAATTGAGATGTAGTAGAGTGGGGTGCTGTGTATCATAGATTGGGGGTCACATGAGTCCCTTGCATATGATCCATTATTGTACATAATTAGGTTACAATAAAATTGCATTTTATAATAAATACTACCTTATGAAAATTGAGATGTAGTAGAGTGGGGTGCTGTGTTTCATAGATTGGGGGTCACATGAGTCCCTTGCATATGATCCATTATTGTACATAATTAGGTTACAATAAAATTTGTATTTTATATGAATACTACTCTTATGAATATTGAGATGTAATAGAGTGGGGTGCTGTGTATCATAGACTTGGGGTCACATGAGTCCCTTGCATATGATCCATTATTGTACATATTTAGGTTACAATAAAATTTGTATTTTATATGAATACTACCTTATGAAAATTGAGATGTAGTAGAGTGGGGTGCTGCGTATCATAGATTGGGGGTCACATGAGTCCCTTTCATATGATCCATTATTGTACATAATTAGGTTACAATAAAAATTGTACTTTATATGAATACTACTCATGAAAATTGAGATGTAGTAGAGTGGGGTGCTACGTATCATAGATTGGGGGTCACATGAGTCCCTTGCATATGATCCATTATTGTACATAATTAGGTTACAATAAAATTTGTATTTTATATGAATACTACCTCATGAAAATTGAGATGTAGTAGAGTGGGGTGCTGTGTATCATAGATTGGGGGTCACGTGAGTCCCTTGCATATGATCCATTATTGTACATAATTAGGTTACAATAAAATTTGTATTTTATATGAATACTACCTTATGAAAATTGAGATGTAGTAGAGTGGGGTGCTGTGTATCATAGATTGGGGGTCACGTGAGTCCCTTGCATATGATCCATTATTGTACATAATTAGATTACAATAAAATTTGTATTTTATATGAATACTACCTCATGAAAATTGAGATGTAGTAGAGTGGGGTGCTGTGTATCATAGATTGGGGGTCACGTGAGTCCCTTGCATATGATCCATTATTGTACATAATTAGGTTACAATAAAATTTGTATTTTATATGAATACTACCTCATGAAAATTGAGATGTAGTAGAGTGGGGTGCTGTGTATCATAGATTGGGGGTCACATGAGTCCCTTGCATATGATCCATTATTGTACATAATTAGGTTACAATAAAATTTGTATTTTATATAATACTACCTTATGAAAATTGAGATGTAGTAGAGTGGGGTGCTGTGTATCATAGATTGGGGGTCACATGAGTCCCTTGCATATGATCCATTATTGTACATAATTAGGTTACAATAAAATGTGTATTTTATATGAATACTACCTTATGAAAATTGAGATGTAGTAGAGTGGGGTGCTGCGTATCATAGATTGGGGGTCACATGAGTCCCTTGCATATGATCCATTATTGTACATAATTAGGTTACAATAAAATTTCTATTTTTATATGAATACTACCTTATGAAAATTGAGATGTAGTAGGGTGGGGTGCTGTGTATCATAGATTGGGGGTCACATGAGTCCCTTGCATATGATCCATTATTGTACATAATTAGGTTACAATAAAATTTCTATTTTTATATGAATACTACCTTATGAGAATTGAGATGTAGTAGAGTGGGGTGCTGTGTATCATAGATTGGGGGTCACATGAGTCCCTTGCATATGATCCATTATTGTACATAATTAGGTTACAATAAAATTTGTATTTTATATGAATACTACCTTATGAAAATTGAGATGTAGTAGAGTGGGGTGCTGTGTTTCATAGATTGGGGGTCACATGAGTCCCTTGCATATGATCCATTATTGTACATATTTAGGTTACAATAAAATTTGTATTTTATATGAATACTACCTTATGAATATTGAGATGTAATAGAGTGGGGTGCTGTGTATCATAGACTTGGGGGTCACATGAGTCCCTTGCATATGATCCATTATTGTACATATTTAGGTTACAATAAAATTTGTATTTTATATGAATACTACCTTATGAAAATTGAGATGTAGTAGAGTGGGGTGCTGCGTATCATAGATTGGGGGTCACATGAGTCCCTTTCATATGATCCATTATTGTACATAATTAGGTTACAATAAAATTTGTATTTTATATGAATACTACCTTATGAAAATTGAGATGTAGTAGAGTGGGGTGCTATGTATCATAGATTGGGGGTCACATGAGTCCCTTGCATATGATCCATTATTGTACATAATTAGGTTACAATAAAATTTGTATTTTATATGAATACTACCTCATGAAAATTGAGATGTAGTAGAGTGGGGTGCTGTGTATCATAGATTGGGGGTCACGTGAGTCCCTTGCATATGATCCATTATTGTACATAATTAGGTTACAATAAAATTTGTATTTTATATGAATACTACCTTATGAAAATTGAGATGTAGTAGAGTGGGGTGCTATGTATCATAGATTGGGGGTCACATGAATCCCTTGCATATGATCCATTATTGTACATAATTAGGTTACAATAAAATTTGTATTTTATATGAATACTACCTCATGAAAATTGAGATGTAGTAGAGTGGGGTGCTGTGTATCATAGATTGGGGGTCACATGAGTCCCTTGCATATGATCCATTATTGTACATAATTAGATAAAATTAAATTTGTATTTCATGTAAATATTGTCTTATGAAAATTGAGATGTCGTAGAATGTGAGTTTCCGTATCATAGATTTGCGGGGCGGGTCCGCAAATCACTTGCTCCGGCCCAACCACTATATGACTGAGAAGATCGATATTATTTGAAGAAAAAACAAAAACAAATATGAACTTCTGAATGTTTATTTATAACTTTGAGCAAAATGCTCAAAACCTTATTTGAAGATTGAAAAAATTTAGTAAAGAAAAGTAACAGTTCTTGTTAATCGAATTCGTACACACACACACACACACACACACACACACACACACACACACACACACACACACACACACACAGAGAAATACACACTCACACGCACACGCACGCACAAACACCCACAAACATATACATATTCAAACGTTATTTTTTTTGGATACCAGTATTTGAAATAGATATTTCGTTTTTTAAATATTGTGTATTTTTTACATTAATTCCGATAAACATAACATACACTGTTTAAAATAATAACAAAAAAGTAAGCTGTCTGTTCAAACTCGGGTATCAACTAAAAATAACGTTTGAAGTAATAAAAGATAAATATTTTAATTATATTTATTTTTTAAAGAAGTAGATCGCTTCGTCAGTCATTTGATTCACACTCCAACCACTGTCATCAGCAACGAATTTATTCAAAAAAGTCAAATAACACAATGAACACAATGAACAAAGATATTTCACCGGCAGAAGTTCAAAAAAATTTTCATCACGGGGATTTAAAGGGGTGGGATTAATAAGAAAGCAGACAGAAATCTGTCTATTTTTATTTTTAGATTTTTTGAAAACCCCCTACTTCTTAATGGAGCCGAGAGTTAAAGGTTGAAATTTAGCCTTGTCTGCTTGAAAGAAATAGAAGGGGGAAGAATACAAAGAAAAAGGAAGGAAGTAAAAAGGAAGAAAGTAAAAGGGAGGAAGGAGTGGTTGACAGGGAAGTAAGTTAAGAAAACAAAACAAAACAAAACAAAACAAAATAAAAAATAAAAAAATGTTTCCATAGAAACAAGGGAAGTTGTATCAAACGTTATTGAAAAATAAAACATAGCGGTTTTCTGTCTAAATAACTGGGGTAAATATTATAGAAAAATTTTTTAGGAAAATTTAACATACAATTTAAATTTAAATATATTGAAAATATATTTATATTGACATTTTTTAAATAAATTCGTTGCTGATGACGCAAGAAATTGCTCTTAGAAATTTCTCGTAGAAATTCCTCGTAGAAATGGCCATTCAGCGAATTTGAACATCGGAATTTGTTTTATTTTATAATTGGCTTTGTAATTTGAATATAAATTGCATTGAGCCCTCCACCTTGATCAGTTTTAATATTAATGTAATTAATATTAATTAGGATCGGGTTTTTAGGATTTACTTACCTGTTTTTCCTTTTGGATTAAAGTTATATATATAGGAAGCAACCTTTCTTTTAAACTTCGTTAAATATGGTAGACAAGGAATTAAATTTATTTAGAAATATAATAAATATATATAGCTGATATCCTTGATGAATGGATAGAGCCATTACTGGACTGTTTACCTACAAGAGTCAGGAAGCAGAATGTAACATCAATCAGCTAAGTGACAAATTTTATATTAGTATTAATCCTATATATATATATATATATATATATATATATATATATATATATATATATGATTATATTATATATATGATTATATATCTTTTGTCAAATATGGTAGAGAAGGAAAATTTAATTTTTATTTAGTTTTTTTCAGCGACTTTTTATTTTTTCTACTGGTAGGAATACAGAAATTTTCCATGATTTTCATTGTCCCAAGCGCTTTCAGCTTTCTTTAGCCATTTTGAAAGGGGTTTTGTTTTGGATGTTGTTAGTTTATAAAACATTTCTTAGCCGACGTGTTTTATCCTCTGATAGCAAATGTTCGGATTTTATTTTGCAGAAGTAAAAATATTTCATAATTTTAAAATTTAAGACTGCTCAAAAATATTGTTAAGATAAATTGAAAGCCAAGATAACTTATACAGGATGCTAAGTGATGTAATTAAATGCTTAATAAACGAAAGTGGGTAGATGATTTTATTGCTGTTGTTGTATTATATTAAAATGTAATAATTATTTATATTATTTTAGTTTGAGAAATTAATTTATATATTATATATTTAAAATGAATTGTTTGAACATTATTTTTTATCGATACTCGTATTTAAGTAGATATTCTGTTTTTAATTAAACAGTATTATTTTTTTTAATCATATCACCCCGAGGAATGCGGTAGGGGGTTAAGTATATATATATATATATATATATATATATATATATATACTAGCTTGATTAATTACGATAGATTTTTATTACGAAAATGTGTTTCATTCTGCAATAAAAAATTATCAGGCCGGTAGATATAAATATATAATACTGTTTAATTAAAAAAAAATATTTAAAAATAATGTTCAAACAATTAATTTCAAATTGTCGGTTGTTTGTAACCAAGTTTCGTTAAAATTCGTTAATTTCCGTAACATGTTTATATTATATATTTTAAATAATAAAGGGTTTTGAATTTAAGTGTTTTTTTTAATTTTAAAAAATATTTATGATCATATATGTTAGTTTGGGAAAGGAATATATCTTTTGAGAGAATGGATATTTAAAAAACATCCGGGTGTATATTCATATTTTGGTAAGATTCTATAGCAACTCTAAAATACGTTCCATCTAAGTGAGTTATTTTCTCTTTTAACAAGTGTGACACTCTACAGATCGAAGTTGTAGCTGGACTTGTTTCTAAGCATGACTAACTCATTTGTCCTTTTTGTGTTTTTAGATATGTTTTAATTTTGACAAGTTTCCTCAATACATTTATGGAACAGTCGCGATAACTTATTTTATATATACCTCTTTTGAAATTATTATTGTTATCTATTTTTTGTTCTATTCATAAACATAATAGCATACTAGATGCTAAGTCAGTCAGTTAAGTGCTATACGTGATGCACGCTTTGGGCGAGCATGTCTCGAAAAGGTAAAAAAGTACGCTTCAAAAAGAAACAAAGTCTCTAAAAACTAACGAAGTAAAGAAAAAGAGAAATAAATTGCCTTCTAATCCATGTTACGGATGTGGAGCAATATATTGGTACAAAGTTTGTTTAAAAAAAACTGCTATACATGTAACAGAGTCGGACACAAAAGTTCGCATTGCCGACCTAAAAATAAAATCAAAACAAAGAGTTACATAAAAAATACAAGATCAGACGAGTTAGATGGTGCGAATATCAGGAAATTCGTGAACGCAAAAATGTTCAACAAAAGTGTTGAATTTTAATTAGACTCGGGTCTGACTTGACTGTAATTAACTTGAAAACATGGAAAAAACTGGGCAAACCAACCATGATAAAATCTAGCAAGTTATACAAGATCTGTCACTGGAGAAAAATTAAATTCGAGGGAGAATTAATTGTCAACGCAACTTTCAACAGTAAGACTCGTAAATTAAAATTGTTTGTTATGAAAAATACGAATAACCTATTTGGTACTGATTGGATGACAAAATTTCAGCTTTGGGACTTACCTATTAATTCGTACTACCAAAAAATTGAAGGATGGAACGCCGAAGCTGATAAACTAAAAAAAGAGTTAAGCGAAGCCTATCCAGGAATTTTTTCTGGTGGTTTAGGCAGATGCATCAAAATGAAAGTTAAAATTGAATTAAAAGAAAACGTTCAGCCAGTATTAAAAAATGTACCTTTTGCCTTGTTGAGAAAAAAACTGGTGTTCTATCAAAAGTAGAGTATAGTGAATGGGCGGCACCTGCAGTCTATATAAAAAAGAAATCCAAGGACATATGCGTTTGCACTGAGTTTTCGACAGGACTGAATACTGTTGTGAAGGACTACCACTACCTTCTTCCTAGTTCCGAAGACATTTTTGTGGAGCTTAATGAGGGAAATTTTTCTACAAGATCGACCTTAGCGACGCTTATTTCAAAAATTCCCATTGAATAGTTGAAATCAAAATTATTGTGTATAAATACGCATGAGGGATTATGTGATCTCTTAATGAACTATTAAAAAATAGACAAGCCTTGGATTTAGACAGCTGAATGCCAGCAGGCATTTGAAAAAAAATTCTGTAGATTCTTGCGGAGTTGAGATTTTAGGAGGTTGGTATTATGGTGCTCTCCTACTAGGAATGGACTCTTCCTCTTGTTATATATAGTTACCTACGTGACTTCCGAGAAGTAGTTAACAAGAGCAGTTAACGGAAGCTGTTAACGGTAGTTAACGACAGCTACCAGTCAGGCAATAAGCAGCGTAATAATACATTCGGACTTACTTATTTCTATGTTACTTATTATGAACACTTCCTTTGAATATCTTGTCTCGTGTTATATTAATACCTTGTTTTGAACCCACCTTCTTGTTCTGTATTTTACTTCTGGCACAAACAGGTCGCTACAACTTTGCGGCGATATTAACGAGAGCAGTTAACGACAGCTACTAGTCAGGCAGTGTAATAATACTTTCGGACTTATTTAATTTTATGTTACTTATTATTAACACTTCCTTTGAATACCTTGTTTCTTGTTATACTAATACACTGTTTTGAACCTATCTTCTTGTTCTGTGTCTTACTTCCGGCACAAACCGGTCACTACAACTTTGCGCTTCTACTTACAAAAAGAGACACGTCTATAAAAATAATTTTCAATTTTTAAAAGTATTGATATTTTTTATTTTTAAGAACATCTTACTAACAGAAAGCAACAAGTCCATAAACTAAAAAATTGTTATAAAGATGGCCTGAAAGAATTACCAAATCTTTAAAAAACATCAGTACATATGACTGGGAATTTCATACAAATGACTGCGCCATCTCGTGGAAGAAGGTTAATGGTGGGAAGGTTATTTCCATGAATGACAATAAGCTTCGAAAGGAGCTTTTGCAAGGAAAACATACCGACAAAAAACAAACAGTCTATAAGAATGGCCTGGAAGAATCGCTGAAACTGTCAAAAACAGTACATATGACTCGGAGTTCCATGCTAATTTTTGTGCCACCTGTTGGAGAAGGTTTATGGTGGAAATATTGTTTTCACGATTGACAACTAGATATAAAAGCCTTGTTTGTAAAGATAGCTTACTAACAGACAGCAACCAGTTTATATGCCAAAGAATCGTTACAATAGTTTAAAATCATTATTCGGGGTTTGTTTGATGACACACCAGATCTGATGATAGTTTCTCCTATGGTACGCAGGTTCGAATCCTGCCAGAGGGCGCATATTTTACTTACAAGATTTTTCGATTATATAATATATTATATAATGTATGTTCTTAGAAATATATCTTACCTAGACAAAATAAAAGAAAAGTGTAATGTTTTGATATTAAGCAAACATATTCACTACTCGACCCAAGTTTTTAACTCCATAGTTTAACCTAATTCTTATTGAGTAATACTAAGCCACCCATAATCATATTGGTTAATTTCCTGAAGCTATCCCTCCTTCATTTTCTGAATAACAATGAACTCATATTTTTAAAAAAATCAGTTTTCCTATTTATTTAAAAAATATCACCTTAAGAAGAACTAAATTGTTCTGAAACATGAAAATTTGTGTGTAGTGATATAATACTTTTATAAACCATTGTAATAACAAAATTACGATATATATATATATATATATATATATATATATATATATATAATAACCCTCGATAGAAAACTTTTCATAAAGAGTTTATTTTAGTTTTAATTTCAAGATAATAGATAATTAGAAATATTTTACTGCAATACAAATTGAATTTAAATTGATTGAAATTTTTTTATTACCTGTAAAATGGTTAACATCATCCATATTGACAAATTCATTAACGCAATAACATTCTCTTTATTAAGATATCTTCATAAAGTAAAAAATATATTTTTCCGAAATTTTATTTAGGAAATATTAAACAATTTAAAGCTGAATTAATTGGATTTGAGAGAAATATTACTTTTTGTTTGAAATATCACAGAAAAGCATTTTTTAAATATTTACCGCAGAAAAATTTACTTTTGTAGATAAGAATGTCTTAGCTACAAAAGAAAAATTTAAATAAAGTATGGTCCCACTATGCATCTTACACAGACACAATTAAAACGTGATACGTATTTCTTATCGCGACCCAACTCTTCAACTTCATAGTTACCTAATTCCCACTTTTGATTGAACAATACTGACACACCTACAAACATATTTTCAAACTACTACTCCTTCATTTTCTAAATAACCATGAATTCATCTTATATTTTCTAAACAAATGATTTTCACCATTTATTTTAAAATATCACCTGAAGAAGAACAGTTTTGTTCTGAAACATGAAAATTTTTGTGTCGTGATAAAAATTACAATATATATATATATATATATATATATATATATATATATATGCGCCGATCACTTAGGGAGTAGAGACTCCGACTGACACCAAATCGGTCGAGTTTCGATTCCGGCCAGAAGCAAGTGGATATGTCTAGCCACAATCATGAGCTGTGATACAGCGAAACGGGCTTGTATGTGGATGACTAATATATATATATATATATATATATATATATATATATATATATATATAGTCTTCCATATTCACTGAGCAATATGGGGTGACTACCAATAGACAACTTTCCATCAAATATCTTGGACGAGAAAAACTCGCAAAAAAGGAGAGAAAAAGTAAAACCAAAAGGCAAACACCTACCTATGCAGTAAATTAAAGTGCTCCACGTCTAGACTATCTAGACAGAACAAAAATACTTCACGCTAATATTCAACGAAGGGCAGCTCGAGTCAGCAGTCAAGTTTCACGCTCTCGTGATCTTTAGGCAACAAGAATATATATATATATATATATATATATATATATATATATATATATATATATATATATAACGTAGAATACTTGGTATATAAGTCAGGTAAATTCGGATAGAGACGAACTCAAAAGAACTTAAGGTTAAATTTATTTATTTAATTTAACAGAGTAATAAAATCTAGAATTTTTTAGATATTCTACAAGTTCATGGATAATATGTATTCCGCAGACAAACCTTCAAATATTTGAATATTACCTGTTGTATCATTTGGGTCTGACGAGCAGCAAGGTTTGCCTGCGAAATACATATTACCCATGAAATTGTAGAATATCTAAAAAAAATACTAGATTATATATATATATATATATATATATATATAATGCGCAAACCCACTGTTACGCGAAAGAAAACTGACACTAAACCTTTAAGAAATTTAAGTGAGTAATTGAAATAAAAAAATTCAAAAGAATGAAGAGATTATGTTATTTTAAACATTAAGTCAATTTGCATTTTTAAAAGTTACTCGAAGTATGAAAAAAACCGTAATCTCCAGATCAAGCACTTGACAAAATTTAATGAAGTGTTTACTTGTGAAATATGCAGTAAATTAAATGAAAAGAACACGTGGATAAGCTAGATGCAGAAAGAGAAACAGAAAAATAAAAAGTAAAAAAAACAAAAAGGAAAGAGAGTGGGTGATGCAGAAAAAGAAAGAGAAAATAAGAGAGTTACATGAGGTAGGATAAATGAAGAAAAAAAGAGAATATGAGAGAGAGAATAAGAAAGAGAGAGAGAGAGAAAGAGGGAGAGAAAGAGAGAGAGAGAGAGTGGGTGGAATAAAAGTAATAGTAGTACTAATACCCTGACACGTGGCTTTGAGTTTATATAGTCAAATCATTAAAAATTACAAAGCGGAATAATCTGACATATGTTAAAATTACGAAAACAGTTCTTTCGAAAAAAACTTATTGTTTTGGATATTTTCACTGTTTCATAATCATAAAAGCTGAAATAATGTGAGAATTTTAATTGCTTATGTAAGTAAACATTTGCGTTTATTAATTTTTCATTTAGCTGTTCACCAAATGGTCACAGTAAGCTTATACACCCATAAAACTATACTTTGAAGTTGACAATAAAATACTTAAAGGATTACCAATATCCTTAACTACACGATAACTTGGATGAATTGTCGTCTAATTGACGCAAATATGAAAATTGCACTGACATCTCATTTTAACAGATATACAGGGTACAATGAATAAATTGCCGTCTAACTGAGGCAAAAATGAAAATCCCATTGACATTTCATTTAATAGAACCAGACTGGTAACAAGGTCTCACCCTTTTACAGTTAGATCAACCAAATACAGGCTACAATTCTACCCCAGCAGCTTCTTTTCTCGTGCTTCCAGCCTGTGGAACTCCCTTCCATTTAATTGCTTTCCTGACGGTTACAATCTTCAGGAACTTAAATGCAAAGTCAAGTCCCATCTGTTATCATCTGAGCACTAGCCCTTTGCACATCACCCCGTGTAGGGTTAGGGTTAGGATTCTTTTCTCTATACTTTTGTAACTGTCTTCACTCCTGTGTTCACATCCTTCTCTTGCCCTTTCTTTATCACCCCCTGTAACTGGTTTGTCTTTGTTTTCACTCTCCTCCTGCCTAATACTTCAACTCTCTTATGTTAATCCAGCCCTTTCCACACCACCCCATGTATCTTATTCTTTTCTTTTCTCTATACTTTTGTAACTGTCTTCACTCCTGTGTTCAAATCCTTCTCTTGCCCTTTCTCTTTCACCCCCTGTAACTGGTTTGACTTTGTCTTCACTTCCTCCTGCCTAATACTTCAACTCTCTTATGTTTATCCAGCCCTTTCCACATCACCCCATGTATCTTGTTCTTTTCTTTTCTCTATACTTTTGTAACTGTCTTCACTCCTGTGTTCACATTCTTCTCTTGCCCTTTCTCTTTCACCCCCTGTAACTGGTTTGTCTTTGTCTTCACTCTCGTCCTGCCTAATACTTCAACTCTCTTTTGTTAATCCAGCCCTTTCCACATCACCCCGTGTATCTTGTTCTTTTCTTTTCTCTATACTTTTGTAACTGTCTTCACTCCTGTGTTCACATCCTTCTCTTGCCCTTTCGCTCTCACCCCCTGCAGCTGGTTTGTCTTTGTCTTCATTCTCCTCCTGCCTAATACTTCAATTCTCTTATGTTAATCCAGCCCTTTCCACATCACCCCATGTATATTGTTCTTTTCTTTTCTCTATACTTTTGTAACTGTCTTCACTCCTGTGTTCACATTCTTCTCTTTCCCTTTTTCTTTCACCCCCTGTAACTGGTTTGTCTTTGTCTACACTCTCCTCCTGCCTAATACTTCAATTCTCTTATGTTAATCCAGCCCTTTCCACATCACCCCATGTATCTTGTTCTTTTCTTTCTCTATACTTTTGTAACTGTCTTCACTCCTGTGTTCACATCATTCTTTTGCCCTTTCTTTTTCACCCCCTGTAACTGGTTTGTCTTTGTTTTCAATCTCCTCCTGCCTAATACTTCAATTCTCTTATGTTAATCCAACCCTTTCCACATCACCCCATGTATCTTGTTCTTTTCTTTTCTCTATACTTTTGTAACTGTCTTCACTCCTGTGTTCACATTCTTCTCTTGCCCTTTCGCTTTCACCCCCTGTAGCTGGTTTGTCTTTGTCTTCATTCTCCTCCTGCCTAATACTTCAATTCTCTTATGTTAATCCAACTCTTTCCACATCACCCCATGTATCTTGTTCTTTTCTTTTCTCTATACTTTTGTAACTGTCTTCACTCCTGCGTTCACATTCTTCTCTTGCCCTTTCGCTTTCACCCCCTGTAGCTGGTTTGTCTTTGTCTTCACTCTCGTCCTGCCTAATACTTCAATTCTCTTATGTTAATCCAGCCCTTTCCACATCACCCCATGTATCTTGTTCTTTTCTTTTCTCTATACTTTTGTAACTGTCTTCACTCCTGTGTTCACATTCTTCTCTTGTCCTTTCTCTTTCACCCCCTGTAAGTGGTTTGTCTTTGTCTTCACTCTCCTCCTGCCTAATACTTCAATTCTCTTATGTTAATCCAACCCTTTCCACATCACCCCATGTATCTTGTTCTTTTCTTTTCCCTATACTTTTGTAACTGTCTTCACTCCTGTGTTCACATTCTTCTCTTGCCCTTTCGCTTTCACCCCCTGTAACTGGTTTGTCTTTGGCTTCACTCACCTCCTGCCTAATACTTCAATTCTCTTATGTCAATCCAAGCCTTTCCACATCACCCCA
This sequence comes from Ascarosepion bandense, assembly GCA_037127315.1. Taxonomy (NCBI): domain Eukaryota; kingdom Metazoa; phylum Mollusca; class Cephalopoda; order Sepiida; family Sepiidae; genus Ascarosepion; species Ascarosepion bandense. The sequence goes on along the minus strand of JBBBDQ010000770.1, from coordinate 783,008 downwards.
TGTATCTTGTTCTTTTCTCTCTACTTTCGTAACTGTCTTCACTCCTGTGTTCACATTCTTCTCTTGCCCTTTCGCTTTCACCCCCTGTAGCTGGTTTGTCTTTGTCTTCATTCTCCTCCTGCCTAATACTTCAATTCTCTTATGTTAATCCAGCCGTTTACACATCACCCCATGTATATTGTTCTTTTCTTTTCTCTATACTTTTGTAAATGTCTTCACTCCTGTGTTCACATTCTTCTCTTGCCCTTTCTTTATCACCCCCTGTAACTGGTTTGTCTTTGTTTTCACTCTCCTCCTGCCTAATACTTCAACTCTCTTATGTTAATCCAGCCCTTTCCACATCACCCCATGTATCTTATTCTTTTCTTTTCTCTATACTTTTGTAACTGTCTTCACTCCTGTGTTCAAATCCTTCTCTTGCCCTTTCTCTTTCACCCCCTGTAACTGGTTTGACTTTGTCTTCACTTCCTCCTGCCTAATACTTCAACTCTCTTATGTTTATCCAGCCCTTTCCACATCACCCCATGTATCTTGTTCTTTTCTTTTCTCTATACTTTTGTAACTGTCTTCACTCCTGTGTTCACATTCTTCTCTTGCCCTTTCTCTTTCACCCCCTGTAACTGGTTTGTCTTTGTCTTCACTCTCGTCCTGCCTAATACTTCAACTCTCTTTTGTTAATCCAGCCCTTTCCACATCACCCCGTGTATCTTGTTCTTTTCTTTTCTCTATACTTTTGTAACTGTCTTCACTCCTGTGTTCACATCCTTCTCTTGCCCTTTCGCTCTCACCCCCTGCAGCTGGTTTGTCTTTGTCTTCATTCTCCTCCTGCATAATACTTCAATTCTCTTATGTTAATCCAGCCCTTTCCACATCACCCCATGTATATTGTTCTTTTCTTTTCTCTATACTTTTGTAACTGTCTTCACTCCTGTGTTCACATTCTTCTCTTTCCCTTTTTCTTTCACCCCCTGTAACTGGTTTGTCTTTGTCTACATTCTCCTCCTGCCTAATACTTCAATTCTCTTATGTTAATCCAGCCCTTTCCACATCACCCCATGTATCTTGTTCTTTTCTTTCTCTATACTTTTGTAACTGTCTTCACTCCTGTGTTCACATCATTCTTTTGCCCTTTCTTTTTCACCCCCTGTAACTGGTTTGTCTTTGTTTTCAATCTCCTCCTGCCTAATACTTCAATTCTCTTATGTTAATCCAACCCTTTCCACATCACCCCATGTATCTTGTTCTTTTCTTTTCTCTATACTTTTGTAACTGTCTTCACTCCTGTGTTCACATTCTTCTCTTGCCCTTTCGCTTTCACCCCCTGTAGCTGGTTTGTCTTTGTCTTCATTCTCCTCCTGCCTAATACTTCAATTCTCTTATGTTAATCCAACTCTTTCCACATCACCCCATGTATCTTGTTCTTTTCTTTTCTCTATACTTTTGTAACTGTCTTCACTCCTGCGTTCACATTCTTCTCTTGCCCTTTCGCTTTCACCCCCTGTAGCTGGTTTGTCTTTGTCTTCACTCTCGTCCTGCCTAATACTTCAATTCTCTTATGTTAATCCAGCCCTTTCCACATCACCCCATGTATCTTGTTCTTTTCTTTTCTCTATACTTTTGTAACTGTCTTCACTCCTGTGTTCACATTCTTCTCTTGTCCTTTCTCTTTCACCCCCTGTAAGTGGTTTGTCTTTGTCTTCACTCTCCTCCTGCCTAATACTTCAATTCTCTTATGTTAATCCAACCCTTTCCACATCACCCCATGTATCTTGTTCTTTTCTTTTCCCTATACTTTTGTAACTGTCTTCACTCCTGTGTTCACATTCTTCTCTTGCCCTTTCGCTTTCACCCCCTGTAACTGGTTTGTCTTTGGCTTCACTCACCTCCTGCCTAATACTTCAATTCTCTTATGTCAATCCAAGCCTTTCCACATCACCCCATGTATCTTGTTCTTTTCTCTCTACTTTCGTAACTGTCTTCACTCCTGTGTTCACATTCTTCTCTTGCCCTTTCGCTTTCACCCCCTGTAGCTGGTTTGTCTTTGTCTTCATTCTCCTCCTGCCTAATACTTCCATTCTCTTATGTTAATCCAGCCGTTTACACATCACCCCATGTATATTGTTCTTTTCTTTTCTCTATACTTTTGTAAATGTCTTCACTCCTGTCTTCACATCCTTCTCTTGCCCTTTCTCTTTCACCCCCTGTAACTGGTTTGTCTTTGTCTTCACTCTCCTCCTGCCTAATACTTCAATTCTCTTATGTTAATCCAGCCCTTTCCACATCACCCCATGTATCTTGTTCTTTTCTTTTCTCTCTACTTTTGTAACTGTCTTCACTCCTGTGTTCACATTCTTCTCTTGCCCTTTCTCTTTCACCCCCTGTAGCTGGTTTGTCTTTGTCTTCATTCTCCTCCTGCCTAATACTTCAATTCTCTTATGTTAATCCAACCCTTTCCACATCACCCCATGTATCTTGTTCTTTACTTTTCCCTATACTTTTGTAACTGTCTTCACTCCTGTGTTCACATTCTTCTCTTGCCCTTTCGTTTTCACCCCCTGTAGCTGGTTTGTCTTTGGCTTCACTCACCTCCTGCCTAATACTTCAATTCTCTTATGTCAATCCAAGCCTTTCCACATCACCACATGTATCTTGTTCTTTTCTCTCTACTTTTGTAACTGTCTTCACTCCTGTGTTCACATTCTTCTCTTGCCCTTTCTCTTTCACCCCCTGTAACTGGTTTGCCTTTGTCTTCATTCTCCTCCTGCCTAATACTTCAATTCTCTTATGTTAATCCAGCCCTTTACACATCACCCCATGTATCTTGTTCTTTTCTTTTCTCTATACTTTTGTAAATGTCTTCACTCCTGTGTTCACATTCTTCTCTTGCCCTTTCGCTTTCACCCCCTGTAACTGGTTTGTCTTTGGCTTCACTCACCTCCTGCCTAATACTTCAATTCTCTTATGTCAATCCAAGCCTTTCCACATCACCCCATGTATCTTGTTCTTTTCTCTCTACTTTTGTAACTGTCTTCACTCCTGTGTTCACATTCTTCTCTTGCCCTTTCGCTTTCAACGCCTGTAGCTGGTTTGTCTTTGTCTTCACTCTCCTCCTGCCTAATACTTCAATTCTCTTATATGAATCCAGCCCTTTCCACATCACCCCGTGTATCTTGTTCATTTCTCTCTACTTTTGTAACTGTCTTCACTCCTGTGTTCACATTCTTCTCTTGCCCTTTCTCTTTCACCCACTGTAGCTGGTTTGTCTTTGTCTTCACTCTCCTCCTGCCTAATACTTCAATTCTCTTATGTTAATCCAGCCCTTTCCACATCACCCCATGTATCTTGTTCTTTTAATTTCTCTATATTTTTGTAACTGTCTTCACTCCTGTGTTCACATCCTTCTCTTGCACTTTCTCTTTCACCCACTGTAGCTGGTTTGTCTTTGTTTTCACTCTCCTCCTGCCTAATACTTCAATTCTCTTATGTTAATCCAGCCCTTTCCACATCACCCCATGTATCTTGTTCTTTTCTCTCTACTTTTGTAACTGTCTTCACTCCTGTGTTCACATGCTTCTCTTGCATTTTCTCTTTCACCCACTGTAGCTGGTTTGTCTTTGTCTTCACTCTCCTCCTGCCTAATACTTCAACTCTCTTATGTTAATCCAGCCCTTGCCACATCACCCCATGTATCTTGTTCTTTTCTTTTCTCTATACATTTGTAACTGTCTTCACTACTGTGTTCACATCCTTCTCTTGCCGTTTCTTTTTCACCCTCTGTAGCTGGTTTGTCTTTGTCTTCACTCTCCTCCTGCATAATACTTCAACTCTCTCATATAAATCCAGCCCTTTCCACATCACCCCATGTATCTTGTTCTTTTCTCTTCTCTATACTTTTGTAACTGTCTTCACTCCTGTGTTCACATTCTTCTCTTGCCCTTTCGCTTTCACCCCTGTAGCTGGTTTGTCTTTGTCTTCATTCTCCTCCTGCCTAATACTTCAACCCTCTTATGTTAATCCAGCCCTTTACACATCACCCCATGTATCTTGTTCTTTTCTTTTCTCTATACTTTTGTAACTGTCTTCACTCCTGTGTTCACATCCTTCTTTTGCCCTTTCTTTTTCACCCCCTGTAACTGATTTGTCTTTGTCTTCACTCTCCTCCTGCCTAATACTACAATTCTCTTATGTTAATCCAACCCTTTCCACATCACCCCATGTATCTTGTTCTTTTCTTTTCTCTATACTTTTGTAACTGTCTTCACTCCTGTGTTCACATCCTTCTATTGCCCTTTCTCTTTCACCCACTGTAACTGGTTTTTCTTTCTCTTCACTCTCGTCCTGCCTAATACTTCAACTCTCTTTTGTTAATCCAGCCCTTTCCACATCACCCCATGTATCTTGTTCTTTTCTCTCTACTTTTGTAACTGTCTTCACTCCTGTGTTCACATCCTTCTTTTGCCCTTTCTCTTTCACCCCCTGTAACTGGTTTGTCTTTGTTTTCAATCTCCTCCTGCCTAATACTTCAATTCTCTTATGTTAATCCAACCCTTTCCACATCACCCCATGTATCTTGTTCTTTTCTTTTCTCTATACTTTTGTAACTGTCTTCACTCCTGTGTTCACATTCTTCTCTTGCCCTTTCGCTTTCACCCCCTGTAGCTGGTTTGTCTTTGTCTTCATTCTCCTCCTGCCTAATACTTCAATTCTCTTATGTTAATCCAGCCCTTTCCACATCACCCCACGTATCTTGTTTTTTTCTTTTCTCTATACTTTTGTAACTGTCTTCACTCCTGTGTTCACATCCTTCTCTTGCCCTTTCTCTTTCACCCGCTGTAGCTGGTTTGTCTTTGTCTTCACTCTCCTCCTGCCTAATACTTCAACTCTCTTATGTTAATCCAGCCCTTGCCACATCACACCGTGTATCTTGTTCTTTTCTTTTCTCTCTGCTTTTGTAACTGTCTTCACTCCTGTGTTCAAATCCTTCTCTTGCCCTTTCTCTTTCACCCCCTGTAACTGGTTTGTCTTTGTTTTCAATCTCGTCCTGCCTAATACTTCAATTCTCTTATGTTAATCCAGCCCTTTCCACATCACCCCATGTATCTTGTTCTTTTCTTTTCTCTCTACTTTTGTAACTGTCTTCACTCCTGTGTTCATTCTTCTCTTTCCCTTTCTCTTTCACCCCCTGTAGCTGGTTTGTCTTTGTCTTCACTCTCCTCCTGCCTAATACTTCAACTCTCTTATGTTAATCCAGCCCTTTTCACATCACCCCGTGTATCTTGTTCTTTTCTTTTCTCTCTACTTTTGTAACTGTTTTCACTCCTGTGTTCACATTTTTCTCTTGCCCTTTCTCTTTCACCCCCTGTAGCTGGTTTGTCTTTGTCTTCACTCTCGTCCTGCCTAATACTTCAATTCTCTTATGTTAATCCAGCCCTTTCCACATCGCCCCGTGTATCTTGTTCTTTTCTTTTCTCTCTACTTTTGTAACTGTCTTCACTCCTGTGTTCACATCCTTCTATTACGCTTTCTCTTTCACCCCCTGTAACTGGTTTGTCTTTCTCTTCACTCGTCCTGCCTTATACTTCAACTCTCTTATGTTAATCCATCCCTTTCCACATCACCCCGTGTATCTTGTTCTTTTCTCTTCTCTCTACTTTTGTAACTGTCTTCATTCCTGTGTTCACATTCTTCTCTTGCCCTTTCTCTTTCACCCCCTGTAGCTGGTTTATCTTTGTCTTCACTCTCCTCCTGCCTAATACTTCAACTCTCTTATGTTAATCCAGCCCTTTCCACACCACCCCATGTATCTTGTTCTTTTCTTTTCGCTCTACTTTTGTAACTGTCTTCACTCCTGTGTTCACATCCTTCTCTTGCCCTTACTCATTCACCCACTGTAGCTGGTTTGTCTTTGTCTTCACTCTCCCCCTGCCTAATACTTCAACTCTCTTACGTTAATCCAGCCCTTTCCACATCACCCTATGTATCTTGTTCTTTTCTTTTCTCTCTACTTTTGTAACTGTCTTCACTCCTGTGTTCACATCCTTCTCTTGCCCTTTCTCTTTCACCCCCTGTATCTGGTTTGTCTTTGTCTTCACTCTCGTCCTGCATAATACTTCAATTCTCTTATGTTAATACAGCCCTTTCCACATCACCCCGTGTATCTTGTTCTTTTCTTTTCTCTCTACTTTTGTAACTGTCTTCACTCCTGTGTTCACATCCTTCTCTTGCCCTTTCTCTTTCACCCCCTGTAGCTGGTTTATCTTTGTCTTCACTCTCCTCCTGCCTAATACTTCAATTCTCTTATGTTAATCCATCCCTTTCCACATCACCCCGTGTATCTTGTTCTTTTCTCTTCTCTCTACTTTTGTAACTGTCTTCACTCCTGTGTTCACATCCTTCTTTTGCCCTTTCTCTTTCACCCCCTGTAGCTGGTTTGTCTTTGTCTTCACTCTCCTCCTGCCTAATACTTCAATTCTCTTATATGAATCCAGCCCTTTCCACATCACCCCATGTATCTTGTTCTTTTCTCTCTACTTTTGTAACTGTCTTCACTCCTGTGTTCACATCCTTCTCTTGCCCTTTCTATTTCTCCCCCTGTAGCTGGTTTATCTTTGTCTTCACTCTCCTCCTGCCTAATACTTCAACTCACTTATGTTAATCCAGCCCTTTCCACACCACCCCATGTATCTTGTTCTTTTCTTTTCTCTCTACTTTTGTAACTGTCTTCACTCCTGTGTTCACATCCTTCTCTTGCCCTTTCTCTTTCACCCACTGTAGCTGGTTTGTCTTTGTCTTCACTCTCCTCCTGCCTAATACTTCAACTCTCTTATGTTAATCCAACACTTTCCACATCACCCCATGTATCTTGTTCTTTTCTCTCTACTTTTGTAATTGTCTTCACTCCTGTGTTCACATCCTTCTCTTGCCCTTTCTCTTTCACCCCCTGTAGCTGGTTTGTCTTTGTCTTCACTCTCCTCCTGCATAATACTTCAATTCTCTTATGTTAATCCAGCCCTTTCCACATCACCCCATGTATCTTGTTCTTTTCTCTCTACTTTTCTCTCTACTTTTGTAACTGTCTTCACTCCTGTGTTCACATCCTTCTCTTGCCCTTTCTCTTTCACCCCCTGTAACTGGTTCGTTTTTGTCTTCACTCTCTTTCTGACTAAAACCTTATCTCTCTTCTGTCGCCCCTTGCACATCAGCGGCGGTACCGACTTGCTTGGGGTGAAATGATTTAAAAAAAAGAATATACCGTGAACGATGGATATATTTTCCTCTAAAATTTGCTAAAAATGAAAATGATACTGACATCTCATTTTAACAGATATACAAGATGCGGTGGTGAAATTGTTGTCTAAATTATGCAAAAATAAAAAATCTCGTTGACATCTCATTTATATATATATATATATATATATATAGTCATATAGTCATCCGCAGACAGATGTGTTTCGCTGTATCACAGCTCATCAGAACGGTTAGACTCCGACTGCTTTTAACCCAGGATTGAAACCTGGCCGAATTGGCGTCGGTCAGCGATTCTACCTCTGGGCTATATATATATATTTATATATTTCTGTCCATAGACCCCTTTATTAAAAATTTATCCATTGGTGACACTTGCACCCTGAAAAAAAAACAAAAACATCAAGCTCTTGCATGTGTAAAATAATTTTTGGAATAAATAACGCTGACATGTAATGGGCGATAGTTGAAGCTTTTGTCGGTTGATAAGATTAATAAGTAAAAATAAATATCCAGACATTGAAAATTTATACTTTGAATTTCACGTGATGAGTTAATCCACGGACATCCTATGTTACCCTTGCGGGCCTCCTGTGATCCGCGAACCACAGTTTGAAAAACCTTGTTCTAACAGATATATTTTTAGTTATATTTGAAATATTATACACACACATATGCACGCATAGACGGACATACACGAATACACATATACATATATGCATATATTTTTATTGTTTAAAATATGCTATATGATGAAAGAAAAGCGCTTAGTATTAGAGTTATTGTAGAAGTAAACCCAAAACTGAATAACAGTTTCATGCCTCAAATGGTCATCAAACCACAATTTAGCGCCTATAGCTCAGCGGTAGAACCGCCGACTGATGTCAGTTCGGTCGGGTTTCAATCATGGCTAGAAGTAATCGGACGTCTATGTAAACCCCTGCAAAACAGTGATAGTAAAATGCCTTGCTTAGGGCGATATGATTATTAAAAAAATTCTATACTATTATAATGTGGATATAAATTGGGGGATCACTTCTACATTACAATAAATATATAAACTGATCCCTTACTTTATGGCCACAGTCATCCTTCTCTTATCCATTTCCTGACACCGCTTATAACCTGTCACTCTTTCTCATAACATTCTTTCTTTCTTACCCCCAGCAAAACAGTGGCAATAAAATGCCTTGGTTGGGGGTGATATGATTATAAAAAATAAATTTCTATACTATTATCATGTGGATATAAAGTGGGGAATCAATTCTACATTATAATCCACATATAAACCACATATGATTATAAAAAAAAAGCAAAGATGACGACAATAGTCTGAGTGAAAAAAATGCATGTCATGTATTGTCTAGCGGCAAATATTAGTCACGCATTGTAGGGATCGTGTGTACGTGTAAGCACAGGCGCTAGTTTGATGCACATATGTACAAACTTGTAAAAGATGGCTTCGAAACCCATCTTATTTGACATCCATATATACGAGTGCTGTTAATTAAAAATAATATCTATTTCCTCTATTTTTATTTACTTTTTGTTTTTTGGAAATGTGTAACATGAAAGAGATTTTTAATAATTGGATACGGGCCAACAAACTTTGTTACCCAACAGGGTCTGATGGATGAATTTTGTGTAAATTACGTATCTCATTTTAACAGGTATATTTACCAAAATTACACAAAAATATCTTGAAATACTAAAGATTAAATTTATTCAATAAAATCACCATTGGTTTAAACCAAGCAATACTGATTCCTATGTCCTCAATGTCTATATCTGTAAATGCTCTGCAGGGTGCGATGAATGAATTGTCTTCAAAATAACACTGACATCTCATTTTAACAGATATATTTACCAAAATTACACAAAAATATCTTTAAATACGAAATAGATAAATATATTTAATAAAATCAACATTGGTACTTGAATTAGACTTCCGTGTTCAGTCTGACGTCCTCATCAACAAATCCGGGAGTTCTTTTCTTATCAGAACGACCAGAGTGAGTTTATCGAATAGCAGTACCTACGTAATCACCATTAGACGCATCTAACCCTAACCCTAATACTCTTCAATGTCCTCAGATTGATACCCTAAACTGAAATGTTCGTATTAGAGCTACCGGTTGGAATGCCAAGCAGTGCAACATGCCGTTTCGAAATATCTGTCGGAGTGAATTTCGTGATGGTGCTTTTTTTTCAAAAAACGGTACCCGGTAGACAAAATAAAAACAAACAGCGGGCATGTGCCTCATCAAAAAATTTAAAATTGCGACCATTTTCCCATGGTAACCTGTGTATATCCGAGCATAGTGCGAATTCTTAGGATCAGTATTACTATACACAGGTAATTTTTTTTCAGATTCAAGCATTTTCGGTGAAATATACACGGTATCTGTAGTAAACCATAACCATTTATTTGCTTTAAAATATAACAGGATGATATCCAGTACCGTGGTATTTAGATAGGTAGTCCTTCTAGTATTGCTCAGAAGCTATATGAGAAAATCAAGGGTCGAATTATACCTGAAGTAGTCTTATACACAGTATATACGGTACTTACATACATATATGAGACCCAGGTTAGAATCTCATCATGGACGATTTGTCAAGAATGTGACTTCTTGATATTATTGGTCTGGGAGAGCTGATCTCAGCGTGTCATACTTTTAGAAAGTGCCTAAAAACTGTACCAAAGCTTTGAGCTTTGTGAGTGAAAACTTGGTAGACGGAACTCTTTGGATGCCGTCGATAGCTGTGTTAGCATTAAGTCACAAGTCATCGTGACTGAGGGTTTTGAGCATCCTGGCCTTGTTCATAAACTGTAACTAGGGTCCGTTGCACTATAAATAGCAGCTGCGATCTGTGGGTGTTGAACAAACACAAATGTGCCTGAGCAGGCGTCTTCAACAGGGATCGATTAGTCGCCTTAGTGGATGGCAATCCTCAGTACGAGTGGCCAACCATATTTTATATATATATATATATATATATATATGTTGGATATCAACAAAAATTATAATTGGTAAATCAACTTCGAATTCTGTTTGGGGTCACAACTTTCACATTAATACCTTTGGAAAATACATGAATGCAACTTCTTTTGTATTCTGTTTTACTGCCAGTCACTTTGTCATTGTTTTAGTTACGATGATAGGTAAATGTGTCCCTGGAAAATCAACATCCCAATAATCGCATTACCTACTCATGTACTGGTACAAAAATGGCTGCTACATCCATTGTAAAAATTGAAAATGTATTTTAGATTTTGATTAGATTGACACGAGGTCATAATTCGTTTACAATTAATAAAATATGAATATGTTGTGCTCAACTCCCTGAAGGCGGTCTCTGAAGACAAAACCTTTAAACCTCCAGTTAACCATTGGCGCCTGAGGCGTCCCCGAAGAAAAAGATATAGAGAGAACAATTTTACTCTGGTTTTATTCGACATTGCTTAACTTTGTCGATAGAACGAGAACTAGTACACTCTGTGTGTTTTCACCGTACGCCATTTCATCGATATTTACTAAACTAAACTACAAGCGGAGATTGAAATTATTACGTTTACAAAATAGTCCTCGTAACGAGTAAGCTATCACTTTGGGGTCAACGCCTATTATTTTCTTCTTCTACTTCAATGAATTGTGTCCCTTAAGAATGTAAATGATCATGACTTTCCACGTCTCCCTATCCCTGGTAGCTCTTAGCACGCTTTCTTCTGTTACCTATCCAAACCCCGCTCTGCTATACACCTGTTCAGGCCCTTCAAATATATTATCCGCTGCTTTCCTCTGCCTCTCTTTCCCTCTATCTGGCCTGTTTGTATCAGGTTCACCAAAGCTTCTTTCCTCATTACATGTCCCAAGAACTTCAGCTGTCGCTTCCTGATGCTCAGTATTAATTCCCTTTTCGTTTTCATCCTTTCTAAAACCTCACATGATCGATTCATGACATCCGTAGCATCCTTCTGTAGAACCACATTTCAGTTGCTTCAAGTCTTTCCTTCATCTTTGATGAGATTGTCCACTATTTATTGTTATGTTGAAGAACAGACATCACATACGAATCCAGTACTCTCTTCTTTGTCTCTAGCGAAATTGTCCTGTTTCTTAATACTCTTCTCAGCTCCTGGAATGCATCCTTGTGCTTTTGGATCTCAGAAATATAAATGTATTGAAACTGTTGTGACCACAAAGTGAGGGGTCAGTTTATATATTGATTGTAATATAGAAGTGATCCCCCACTTTATATCCAATATGCTGCTGTAGAACCACATTTCAGTTGCTTCAAGTCTTTCTTTCATCTTGGATGATATTGTCCAGAATTCACTCCCATATTGAAAAACAGACATCACATAGCAATCTAGTATTCTCTTCTTTGTTTCTAGCAAAATTTTCCTGTGTCTTAATACTCTGCTTAGCTTCTAGAATGCATCCTTGGCCATGCCGAGTCGCCTTCGGTTCTCAATGTCGCACTTTCCGTCTTCCGTTCGACCACTTCCCAAATACTTAAATTTTTCTACTTGCTTGATTTTAGCATCCCCAATCTGTAATTGGCATTTTGGGCTGCTCTGTTTGCTGATGATCATACATTCAGTTTTCTTGTAGTTTATATGTAGTCCTTTCTTTTGACTTTCTTCATCTACCTTTTTTAGGAGGTCTTGTAGTTTTATTTCCGTGTCAGGTATCAGCACTGTATCATCTGCGTATCTTATGTTGTTCCGATTGTGACCGCCAAAGACGGATCCTGGCATAACATCTATGATCCTCAGAATGGTCTCGCTGTAAATAGATCCGGTGAAAAGACATATCCTTGTCTTACGACCCTTTCTATTTATTCCAATTCACCTTCAGATAATACCTCAACAAACATGCATATATACATACGTTGAGCTATTAACATTTTCTTATTAGGTCAATTATAACTAAACTAGTAGTATAGCCCGGCGTTGCTCGGGTGTAATGAAAGCTTTAAAACTAATCCATGGTCCTGGAGCTCAGACTCTTTGGACGTTGGCACGAAAGACTAAAAAGCAATAATTGTTTCCAGTAAAAGTGAAATCGTAGACTGAAAGAAAAATGGATGGATGTAAGTCAAATTTTCATTTCCTGGTATCGATATCAAATAAGTTTTTTCATCCTAAACTGAATTTTGAAGGCTAAATAAGTCCTCTGAGTAAATGATATTATGGCTTAGACTGAGAACTACAATTATACCTACTTAGAGCCAAACCCGAAGCAAAAACTAAAATAAAAGGGCTGAAAAAATCCAGAAATATAGGCAGATAAACAGACAAACACACAAACATCTTGCCTTTTATATTATATATTATCGATTTTCTCCACTATTGTAAGAACTGTAACCTTGAAACTTCTGAATATCGTTTCTTATGTCTTTGTCTATGAGTGTATCAAATTTGATTAAAATCGGACCACTCCTTCTATAACCCGATTTTTTCGATTATCAATTTTCGATATTTATCGGGGGTACCTCGACACAAAACCTAGCTAAGAACATTCACAGACGCTTATAGTACAACTGGGTAAATTTTCAAGAAAATCGGTTCAGCCGTTTCGGAGTCACGAACATACAGACACACACAGACACACAGACGCTGAAAAAGTTCCATTTATAAATAAGTTTAGATAATAAGTTTGAAACTCACTGCGTGTCCCATGTAAACTACGCTTATAAAACCCCCATAACTTGATCCATTATAGGTAAATCTCTTATAAACGATACCTGTATTAAGAAACAGGAAAAAAAAAAGGAAAACAAAGACTAATAAAATGGTATGCAGTATTAGTCTATCTATTTGGCAGTAAATACTGGATTATTTCTTCGTAAATTAAGAGTAGTCTTGAGGTAGCAAATATGGGGTTCTACGGAAGAATGCAGTGAATAAAATGGATAGAGCATCTGAGTAACAAAGAAGTCTTAAAGAAAAATAGAAAAAAAAACATATCTTTAGAATCAGAAGAGAATACACATTGCTCCAAAGAAGAATGTGTAATTGTGATCGGTCCCGACCTCGACCAGCCACTTTCTAACCTGCGAGATGTGGTTTCCCTCTGTCTCTTTTACAAATATTTTCAGGGCATCTGCTTCGACGAACTTAGGTCACTGGTGCCCTTTCAACAAGAATTTACTCTAGCAACCAAACTGGCAACAAAATCCCACCCTTTTCTAGTTAAATCAACCAAATGCAGGCGACAATTCTACTCCTCCAGCTTCTTTTCTGTCACTTCCCGCCTGTAGAACGATTTACTATAACTGATTTATATATATATATATATATATATATATTTGAAAATATGGTTGGTGGTACAAAACTTTATAACAACCGTAAATAGACAAAAAATTTATTTTGTTACCATTCATCATGAGGATAATGATATTTAAAAACAAAATTGAAAAACGAGTTAGCTAACTGGTTTTGAACCTCGCTCAACGGAGCTAATATGCAGGAAAAAATTATTTGATGAAAATGAATTGGGGCCAAATATATAATACTTCTGTTCACACAATGAAAGTTATAAACATAGAATATAGACAGCTTCCAACAGTTTAAGTTGGTAATTTAAGAGGGACAAGCTAAGGATGGAGAACGCATCCACACTAAAATTAGCAGTACAATTATGGTTCTATATAATTATGGTTCTATATAACTATGGCTTTATATAATTATGGTTATATACAATTATGGTCATATATAATTATGGTCATATATAATTATGGTCATATATAATTATGGTCATATATATTTATGGTTCTATATAATTATGGTTCTATATAATTATGGTTCTATATAATTATGGTTATATATAATTATGGTTCTATATAATTATGGTTCTATATAATTATGATTATATATAATTATGGTCATATATAATAATGGTTCTATATAATTATGGTCATATATAATTATGGTTATATATAATTATGGTTATATATAAGGTGCTTTGTGATAGAAAACCCGCATGTGTTGGTCTAACGAAGAATAGTTTAAATTTCGAAATTTTGTAAGTTCACGTTGTTTAATTCTGTCATCCAATCTCTAAGAAATTCTCCCTATGTAGTGCGATCCACAACTACATTAAAACAAATAAATTAAGGAACTATTAACGTGTGAAGGGAGAAGATCATATCGTAAAGAGGAAAAGACTGGTTTAGCGAAAGAATTATGGTTCTATATAACTATGGCTTTATATAATTATGGTTATATACAATTATGGTCATATATAATTATGGTCATATATAATTATGGTCATATATAATTATGGTCATATATAATTATGGTCATATATAATTATGGTCATATATATTTATGGTCATATATATTTATGGTTATATATATTTATGGTCATATATATTTATGGTTATTATATATATATATATAATAGAACCTAATGAGCCAGATGAACCTACCAAGGTTTCTCCTAAACGGATCGTCAGGAAAAGCTGACTAAAGAGGCAAAGAAAAAACGAACACCTTTGACAAACTTTCATGTCCTAAGTGCTTTCTTTTTTTCTTTTTAAAACCATTTTTTCCTCCGTTCGAAAGTTTTCGAGGAAGGTTTTCGAGACGAGTATAACTATATATATTCACACACACACACACACACACACACACAAACATATATATATATATATATATATATATAAACGCCGTGACAATATTTCATGGAACAGTTAGAAGGATTATGTAGTACACTAGTGTACCGCAGCACGCCATTGAATCATAAGCAGTTGAGAATCTCGTGTCTATAGTAATAAGAAATAACTTTCAAAATAACTTTCTTATTTTGTTAAAACTTCGGAAACTTTTTCTACATTCCCTTACTCTAATGTTTTGCTTCAAATATCGATTAAAACATTTTATTCCTATTTTAAAATGCACTACGTAATACTTTATTTAAAACGTTTATTATTATAATCATACATATTTTGCAATGTTGTGGAGGCAGGGATGGATAATAGAAAACAGTAAACTGATAGTTCGGAGAGTAGAGTTCGAATTGAGTGCATTACTAACTAATACTCTTAGGAAGGGTATGAATTCATCTCTTCTCTTACCTCGGCTATGGGTCAGTCAGTTAAGTGCCATACGTGAAACACGCTTGGGCTATCATGTCTCGAAAGAGACATGACTGACTGGGCAGAAGATTATCCCGCAGTAGGTTGCCATTGCTTTCTGCGGTAGACTGGTTGCCGACCAAGGCTATAGAACCCAATCTGTCCTGTTATTTAACCCATAACTGGAAGGAAGAAACGGATTAATACCTTTCCCAGGGGTATTTGCGCGTAAGTGAACGCAATGAATTCAACTGGAATTCGAACTCGGCTCCCCGATTTCTCGTTCCGAGCCGATATCCACTGGACCACAACGGCTATGGGTAAATAGCAAAATAGATTGACTTCTATGGCCTTGGCTGGCAATAAGTCGTGTAGAAGTTAAACTGCGTATTCAAACTAGCCTGAAGAGTGTTGAGCTCCGTCAGGATATTTTGCATATAACCCATCACATATGCTATGGCGGCGGAAGAGGTGTCGTTCTTACAACCAAAGGAAGTTAAAGAATTCGTGGTAATACTAATTTCTTGAAATTATCAATTTGTATGAAATATTATATTGTATAATTAAATATATTATATTCTTATGTTATTTTCTAATTTCTGGAAAGTAAAACATTTTGTCAGTTTTTTTTTTACATAGTCTGTGATTTTAATTAAGATATATATTCTTCGTCAAATTTTAATTGTTATGGGATTGAATCAAAGAACTAAGAATTGGCAATATTTTTGCTTGTTTTAATGAATATTGCAGATGTCTAGGTTGGGAAAACATGTGTTCTTTCATCCAGATTGGTGGAACTGTTGTTTTAGATATTATTTCTGGGAAGTGTTTTAACAGAAGCCAGGAAGTGAGACTGAAATTTAAAGAAGTATAGGGGTAGCTAAAATGTCTTTGAAAAGCTAAGCAAAGTATTAAGATACAGAAAAATCCGTTAGAAACAAAGAAAAGCGTACTAAACTGGTACTTAGTATCAGTCATATATGACAATGAATGCTTGAAAATTTCGTAGATGAAGAAGAGACTTGAAGCAGCAGAAATGTTGTTATACAGAAGGATGCTGAGAATACCTTGGATTGAACATGTGAGCAACGTCGAAGTTTCAGAGAAAATAATTTTGTGGCCTGTTAGGGCCAGGATGAAAGACACGAAAAGAAGAAGGTAGATTGAACCAGTGTATTTGAATAAAAGAACGTATGCACAATATAAGAGTGCTATTGGTCAGCAGATAAAAGTGTCCATCCGAACTATCAAGTTACACTGTGTCTCGATTGCCTCCCCTAGGAAGTCTCGCATGTTAGTATTTATGAAGGAGGAAGAGTTCATTCCAATATATATAGGGCACCATAACAAATATAACAAAAGGAAAACTAAATATCAAGAAAAGACATTTGACCTTTTTAAGGCATATACTGGTTTAATTTGATTGGTTACTTTTTTACAGCTTGTCAATCCTTTGTTTGAAGGTTATTTAAAGCCAGGAAGTATTTTTAGAATTTCGGAATGTTTTTTTTAATAATAATGATATAATGATACAAGTTTTATTAATCAATCCATAGGTGGGTAGAAAAGAGGCAAATTCATAAGAGTATTTCCACGTAAGTGAATATAACGAACCCAACTGGAATTAGAACTCGGCTCTCCGATTATCAAATTCGTGCCTAAAGGAATACGGCTTGGAAAGTTTGATACTCACAGGACAAGTTGAAGAGAAAAGAAAACAACTTATAACCTACTTACGGAGCTACGGATTGCGGGACAAAGTTTAGGAGAGATAACAAGAAGAGAAAATTTATTAAGAGGACATGAAAATGTGGAGATACATGATCGCCAACGTACTGAAGGGACACCGTACATAGAAGAAGATAAATCAATTATTTTTGTTAGACAAATATTCACAAAATGAATAATGTTGAAATGATTACACATCCAGTGACTACTGCCATTATTATTACTATTTATTCATAGGTTTTAAATATTAAAATAAAGAGGCTTGGGTTAGTACCATGACCTTTTTCGGATTCTGTCAAGATTACTTAGATAAATACCAAAAGCACCAAAACAAATGTGGAGGCGATATTTGAATATACTGATGAATGATAGATATATAAATGTGCACAGTCAGCCAGTGAGTCAGTTTAGTGCCATACGTGATGCACGCTTGGGCGATCATGTCTCGAAAGAGACATGACTCACTGGGAAGAAGATTATCCCGCAGTAGGTTGCCATTGCTTTCTGCGATAGACTGGTTGCCAGCCAAGTCTATAGAACCCAATCTGTCCTATTATTTGACTCATAAGTAGAGGGGAAAGAAATGTATTATATTATTATGTAGTAATTAGTGGGGGATCGGTTTCCTATTGTTATGAAGTAATAAACTGATCCCCCATTTTATGACCAGTAGAAGCCTTAATCGTTATTCCAACTATTATATTCAGTCAGTCAGTTAAGTGCCATACGTGATACATGCTTGGATGATCACGAAAGAGACATGACTCACTGGGAAGAAGATTATCCCGCAGTAGGTTGCCATTGCTTTCTGCGATAGACTGGTTGCCAGCCAAGTCTATAGAACCCAATCTGTCCTATTATTTGACTCATAAGTAGAGGGGAAAGAAATGTATTATATTATTATGTAGTAATTAGTGGGGGATCGGTTTCCTATTGTTATGAAGTAATAAACTAATCCCCCATTTTATAACCAGTAGAAGCCTTAATCATTATTCCAACTATTATATTCAGTCAGTCAGTTAAGTGCCATACGTGATACATGCTTGGATGATCACGAAAGAGACATGACTGACTGGGCAGAAGATTATCCCGCAGTAGGTTGCCACTGCTTTCTGCGGTAGACTGGTTGCCAGCCAAGTCTATAGAACCCAATCTGTCCTATTATTTAACCCATAACTGAAGGAAAGAGACGGATTAATATTTTTCCCAACGGTATTTGTGCGTAAGTGAATGGAAAGAAAAGACATTGAAAATGTTTCATTTGTATCAAATAAGTATTTGTTATTTCAAACATAAAATTGTTTTAAATATAGTGGGAGTATTTTGTATGTTAAATAGTAAAACTTCTAATTTTTCGAAATGAGTGAATGAAAATTTATAATACACACCCTAGTAAAACTAACTGCCCTTTGTACTTCCTCACCTGTTTGAACTTCTCAATCGGATCTCTAAAACACACAAAGAAGAGGAAGAAGGAAAAAAAGAAAGAGAGACATAAAGAATAAAGAAAGAAAGGAAGAAGTAAGAATAAGAAAGAAGAATGTAAGAAGAAAAAGAAGATGAAAAAGAATAAAGAAAGAAAAAAGAAGAAACAAATATGAAAAAGGAGCAGAATGAATTAAAAGAGAAAAAGAAAGAACGAAGAAGAAAAGAAAATTAAAGAAGGAAAGATAAAAGAAGAAGGGAATAAATAAGAAGAAAAAATAAAGTAAGAAAGAAGAGAAAGAAAAGAAAAAAGGAAGGAAAAAAGAAGAAAAGAAATAAAGAAATAAGAAGGAGACAAGAAGGAAGCAAGAAGAAAAAGAAAGAAAGAAAGAAAGAAAAAGAAATAACTAAAGAGAGCAGAATTCATATCATTTATCTTAATATTTGGAGTCTTTGTTACAAGCATAAAATCTTGGATATTATATGGTTGTTGAATTTACAGCGATGAACTGCTGAAATACATCTGGCTATGTCATTAAAAGTTTAACCAGAAAGGAAGAAAATAAAGAAATAAAGTTACGTGATAGTATAATTTAAAGAATCTTGTCTGGCGATCATTAAACCAGCTTTATTCTTCTATTTTTTCGACTTACACCATACGAAGAATAATAAGCAAAACCTTATCCTATCTCGTTACATTTTGAAACTTATAGTTTTTAAATAGGCTTTTATAACGAGAAAGATGTTCACTGAACTGTGGGATTGGACAATTTCCCAGGAGAATTCGAGGGGAGAAATGTATTAGTAACAGTTTGAACCAAGAGAAAATGACTTTGAACTTTGTCATTTCCTTACCCAATGAATAAATCATCCATTTTTTTCTAATAAAAAACTAATGTTTATAGCATTTTATTTTCCACGAAAATTACGATAATTTACTATTAGTTCGATAAGTGTGATTAAAAAATTTAAGAAATGTTTGGTTAAGTAAAGAAGGACGCTAAACTGATGAATAAAGAAAGAAGAAAGAAATATGAAAATGAAAGAAAGAAAAAGAAAAAGTAGAAATATGTATGAAAAACAAGCAGAAGAAGCAAAAAGAAAGAATGAAGAATCAAAAGAAGAAAGAATTAAAAAAAGAAAAAGAAAGAAAGAAGAAAAAGAAAGAAAAGTTTTTAAATAAATTTTATCAAAATTTTACTAATGTAAACTTCAATTTAAGCGAAAAGGGTTGATATAAAATTACTTTTTTCCAAGTAAGAATTATTGTTTTCTATTTCGTATATTATCATAATAATTCTGCTTGTTCCTTCCTTAGTTAGTTACATAGTTACTTAGTTCCTCCGTCCGTTACGCCACTGAAGAAAGATAACACACTTACTCTCTACACGAGCTTTTCCTTCCCCTCTATCTTTTTATAAACGCTACTCTCCTCAGCCTTTCTCTCACCATTGCCAAACAGAAGGCTATTAAAGAGTGAGAGAGCCTATAGCATTACTGTAGCAGTAGCAGCTTAAGCTGGTGGTTGTAGCATTAATTTTGTGTGTGTGTGTGTGTGTGTGTGTGTGTGTGTGTGTGTGTGTGTGTGTGTGTGTGTGTACTGTACAATATAGTAAAAATAGGTAGCTTTGTTGTATCCCGCGACCTAATAACGAAATTTCTGGCCTCTACACCCTTGGCTATTACTCAGTCTTTTCTGTTTACAATTGACACATGAGCCGTGGTTTTTCAGTAATCAAAAAAACAAACATTTTGTCTTTCAAAATCTCTCACGGCGTACAGTATTTTGGTTATGGTCTATGCATAAGCCGCTTAATATAAGATTACAGTAAAGTAGCTTCTATGGACATTACTTTTATAGATATTTTAATAAAATTACACTCTGTGTTATTGTTATTTTATTATCCAATACCTTTACGTTTGAAGACGTTACTATCATTTGTAGTATGACAAAGTAAAATTATCCTTCTGTGGAAATTCCACGGGTTCCGAGAGTATTTGATTAATATTCATAGGTTCCCGTTTATGCTTTCGTCACATTTATAAAGGACAATCAAACGATTAAAATTTATGCAATTTAAAAAATTAACACTGACCATGATTTTGTTAATTAAAATCATTTACATCTGGACGAATGCACTCACCTTTGTTGATATTATCACAACATTCAGCAGTTTTGCTCTCCGTCCTTCTGAAACTGTCTTAAGATCTCTGTAAATTAAACAAATAATGTCGGGGGTACAACGGCTGAAACGTTGTGATAAAAATAACAAAGATGAGGAAAATAATCCACCTGTAAATAATATAACGCATCATTCCAGAAGTTAAAACTGAAATAGTTATATTATATATCATATTCATCACGAAATTAAAATAATTTGAAGTAAATTTTTAATTTTTAATTTCATTATTTCACCCCAAGCAAGGTAGGACCAACACTAGTGTTCAGGGGATTACGGTAGGAGAAAAGAGTGTCTGCAGGGAATATTGAAGAAAGGATAACATATGAACGAAAGGATTTCAAAAATATAAATCGTAATTGATTTTGAATTTAAATTTCTTGGAGATTGTAACTATCAGGGAGGCGAGTAAACGGAAGGGACATCCACAAGCAGAAAGTGTGAAAAAAGAAGCTGTAAAATAGAAGTGGATGTTTTATTTAACTATTTAATCTGTTAAAGTTTGGGACCTAGATGCCAATCCAGTAACATGTTGATATTAACTTGGACGGGTTACCATGGAAATAGATCGTCAGAGCAGTTGCAATAAAAATATTTGTAAAATAGACAGAGAGAAAGTGAGTAAAGTCGAGATACCGAGTCAGGACCGATTAAATTGAAGATCCTTCTCTGGATTTTGCCAAGAATATCGAAATGAATAGCAGGAACACCTAATCAGATATGGCATCAGTATTCAATATTATTATATTTATAAATGTTCAAATTGGATTGTGACGAGAAAACATTCTGGCCGCACACAAAGACCCAAACTTCTTAGCAGTAGAAAATAATTTTTCATTCTATCTTTATTTATTTGTCAATTTCTTTCTTTCTTTCATGCTTATCATTGATGCATTTTGGGTTAGGTGTCTTTTCCGTTGGATATCGACTCAGAACGACAAATCGGGGAGCCGAGTTCGAATTCCTGTTGAATTCTTTGCATTCACTTACGCACAAATACCCTTGGGAAAGGTATTAATCTGCTTCTTCTCTTCAGTTATGGGTTAAGTAATAGAACAGATTGGGTTCTATAGCCTTGGCTGGCAACCAGTATACCGCAGAAAGCAATGGCAACCTACTGCGGGGTAATCTTCTGCCCAGTCAGTTATGTCTATTTCGAGACATGATCACCCAAAGCGTGTCATACGTATGGCACTTAACTGACTGACTGAATATAATAGTTGGAATAATGATTAAGGCTTCTACTTGACATAAAGTGGGGGATCAGTTTATTACTTCATAATAATATGAAACCGATCCCTCACTAACTACTACATAATAATATAATACATTTCTTTGCCCTCTAGCTATGAGTCAAATAAAAGGACAGATTGGGTTCTATAGCCTTAATTGGCAACCAGTCTACCACAGAAAGCAATAGCAATCTACTGCGGGATAATCTTCTTCCCAGTCAGTTATGTCTATTTCGAGACATGATCGCCCAAAGCATGTATCACGTATGGCACTAAACTGACTCATTAAATATAATATTTCGAATCATGATTAAGGCTTCTATTGGTCATAAAGTGGCGGATCGGTTTTCTATTGTTATGAAGTAAGAAGCTGATCCCCCACTAATTATTACGTAATAATATAATACATCACTTCTCCCTCTATCCATGATTCAAATAACAGAACAGATTGGGTTCTATAGACTTGGCTGGCAATCAGTCAACCGCAGAAACTAATAGCAAACTAATACGGGAGAATCTTCTGCCCAGTCAGTCATCTTTCTTTCGAGACATGATCGCCCAAAGCGTGTATCACGTATGACACTTAACTAACTGACTGACTTTTCCATTACACTGCGGGAGTAGGGATCAGAAGGACAACACAAATTCGACAATAACGATTGACTTATATGGCGGAAATATTAAATATCCGTATACTCAATATACTCTTTAATATATGCAGGATACAGGGATGTGCGTTGTGGTGCAGTGGATATCGGCTCGGAACGAGAAATCGGGGAGCCGAGTTCAAATCCCAGTTGAATTCATTGCATTCACTTACGCGCAATTACCCTTGGGAAAGGTATTAATCAGTCTCTTCCTTCCAGTTATGGGTTAAATAACACGACAGATTGGGTTCTATAGATTGGCTGACAACCAGTCTACCGCAGAAAGTAATAGCAACCTACTGCGGGATAATCTTCTACCCAGTCAGTCATGTCTCTTTCGAGACATGATAGCCCAATGCGGGTATCACGTATGGCGCTTAACTTACTGACTATGGGTGAATTGTTTCTACTTTATATTTTGAAATTCACTCATGCACGTTGTTTGTTTTTGATTTTGTTGACTGCTCAGTATAATAGGTTCAATTGGGCACCATGAGTGAGAAAAGGAGCACCATGACGCAATTTACCCCGCCAGAAATTTAGAAACGGCATGTTGTACAGCTTGGTATCTGGAAACTATAATACGAAGTGTCAATATGAGAAGAATGTAGAGGATTGGGAAAGAGTTGGATGAGTCTAATGGTGATTACGAAGATATGGCAGCTTGAAAAATGCAGTCCGGTCCTTTTGAGAAGAAAAATTTTCGAATTTGTTGGTGAGGGCCTCAAACTCAGCACAGGGGTCTACATCAAGTGCCTTGAGGTGGTATTGCTGCCCTGTGTTAAGAGGGTAGAAGCTGGAAGGCCCTATATCTGGCAAGAGTAATCTGCTATACAAGCAGAAGAACTCAGTGATGACAGTCAGACAATTTCTACGACGAAATCACCCCTAATATTTGGTCTCCTAACCTCCCTTAGACTTCAACTCATTTGATTGTTATGGGTGGGACGCTGTTGAGCGAGAGACAAAATTCTTTGTACCACTAAAGATGAACTGAAGGCGAAGATTAATTATTTTTTAAAAATCATTTCACCCAAAGTAAGGGTTAACGCGACTGATGTGCAGAGGGTTACGTAAGAGAGTTGAAGTATTAGGCAGGAGGAGAGTGAAGACAAAGACAAACCAGCTACAGTGGGTGAAAGAGAAAGGGAAAGAGAAGGATGTGAACACAGGAGTGAAGACAGTTACAAAAGTATAGAGAAAAGAAAAGAACAAGATACATAGGGTGATGTGGAAAGGGCTGGATTAACATAAGAGAATTGAAGTATTAGGCAGGACGAGAGTGAAGACAAAAACAAACCAGCTACAGGGGGTGAAAGAGAAAGGGCAAGAGAAGGATGCGAACACAGGAATGAAGACAGTTACAAAAGTATAGAGAAAAGAAAAGAACAAGATACATAGGGTGATGTGGAAAGGGCTGGATTAACATAAGAGAATTGAAGTATTAGGCAGGACGAGAGTGAAGACAAAAACAAACCAGCTACAGGGGGTGAAAGAGAAAGGGCAAGAGAAGGATGCGAACACAGGAATGAAGACAGTTACAAAAGTATAGAGAAAAGAAAAGAACAAGATACATGGGGTGGTGTGGAAAGGGCTGGATTAACATAAGTGAGTTGAAGTATTAGGCAGGAGGAGAGTGAAGACAAAGACAAACCAGTTACAGGGGGTGAAAGAGAAAGGGCAAGAGAAGGATGTGAACACAAGAGTGAAGACATTTGCGAATGTAGAGAGAAAGTAAAAGAAGACGATACACGGGGTGATATTATGGTAGCATAATACAGGAGATTCCAAAGTTGTCTGGAAACCGTTGCTAAAGGCAACGGTGATTGTGCTGAATAAAGCCACGCTTTCGGATTTCAAGTTATCTTTGTGCAACTTTGGTAAATATATCTGTTAAAACGATGCGTGAGTGTTATTTTCATTTTTTGGTAATTTAAACGATAATTCATCCATTGCACCCATCATATATTCTCTTAGAGGCTTTATGCAATAAATGTACGCCAAGACACACACACACACACACACACATATATATATATATATATATATATATATATATATATATATATATCGATTATTTAATTAGTTAGTGTTTGGTCATAATAAAATTAGACCAGTACACAACTATATGAAAAAGTGTTCACTACATTTATATTGTAGAACTTTGAATATTTTTTTTTAATCGTATCACCCCGAGAAAGACGGTCACTGGTGTGCAGAGGGCTACATAAGAGTAAAAAGATTAGAAGGCTACATAAGAGTAAAAGGATTAGATAGGAGGAGAGTGAGGAGAAAGACGAACCAGTTAGAAGGATGGGAATACAGGTGTGATGACAGTTGCAAAGGTGGAGAGAAAGGATAGGATATTCGGGGTGATGTAGAAAGAACTACAGTCAAGTGGTTCAGAGATATGTATTGACATCGCATTTAAATTCCTGGAGGTTGTAGGCGTCAGGAAAGCAAGAATATGGAAGCGAGTTCCACAGGCAGGAAGTGAGAGAAAAGAAGCTGAAGGAGTAGAAGAGTTGGCTGCATTTGGTTGATCTAACTGTATTTGTAAACGAGTTATTACGAGTTAGGCTTCTTCCATGTGGTGTCTTCAGGCGAATCGCAATAAGAGTTTGCAAAATCGCCTGAAGACACCACATGGTAGAAACCCAGGTAGCGTAATAACTCGTTTACAAATTATATATATGTAGCAATCGGAATGTAACCGTACTGATGAGCTGTGATACAGTGAAACAGATCTGTCTTCGGATGACAATATATATACATATATATATATATATATATATATATATATATATATATATATATATTGATTGATTATTTAATTACTTAGTTTTTGGTCATAATAAAATTAGATAAGTACACAACTGTATTAAAAAGTGTTCAATATATTTATATTGTAGAGCTTTTCAATATTTTTCATTTGTAAACGAGTTATTACGCGTTAATACCTCGTTTACAAATGAAGAATATATATATATATATATATATATATATATATATATATATATAAAGATCTTAAATAAGTTCTCGCTGATTTTTCATTAAAAGTATTGTTTTATTTACAAAAATTAGTAAGAAACAAGTAACTTAAAGTATTGTCCATCATTAACCACCTCTTTTCCAATCTTTCTGGCAGCATTTGAATTCCACGTCGGAAAAACGACACATCTTTTGAGGCTAACCACGAGTCGACCCATTTTTTGGCATCTTCATAAGAATGAAAGTGATGCTCAGTCAGATCGGATCAAATAATAAACAGACAGGTTTTTAGAAATGATGGAAACCAAAAGGAAGTTAATACTGATCATCAGGAAGAGACAGCTGAAATTCCTGGGACACGCAATGAGGAAGGAGGGCTTGGAGAACCTGATACTAACAGGCCAGATAGAGGAAAAAAGTGACAGGGGAAAGCAGCGGATAACATATTTGAAGGACCTAATCAGGTGGATGATGGAACGAGGGATTCATGGTATAACAGGAGAAAGCGTGTTAAGAGCCACCAGAGATAGCGAGACGTCAAAAGCCATGATCGCCTACGTCCTGGAAGAACATGGTACATAGAATAATAATAAGAAGAAGAAGAATCGGACGGCGCAATGTTTGGTAAATACGGCAGGTGTTGTAGAAATTTCCATGTAAGCATTTCCAAGTAGGTTTTTAACATGTTGCCTTACGTAATGTTGAAAAATCACTTTGTCATGTCTCTGCTCGTATATCGGCTGTTTTTTCTTCAATACTCATCTCAAACGCATCAATTGCAGTCGATAGTGATCTTTTGTGGTGGTTTCAGTCGGTTTTAGCAACTCATTATGAACTACACACAGCTGATCCCGCCAAATGCTTAGGATTATCGTAGCGTATCCACTTTTCATCGCTTGTACCGATAAGATGCAAATAACCTTTTTTTTCTCTCATTGAAGCAGCTGTTTACACGTGACAAGACGACGTTCGACGTTGCTTGGTTTCAACACGTACGGCACTCGGTATCGCTGCTTTTGAATCATTCTTAATGCTTTCAGTCGATGCGAAACTTTTGTGTGATCACCTACAAATGATTCTGCAAGTATATATATATATATATATATATAATTGTTGCTAACCAGTTTTTGGTAATAATTAAATTAGAACAGAATATAGTTATATTAAAAAGTGCTGAATACATATATATTATATAATATAGAACTTTTGAGTATTTGTCATTTGGAAGGCAGTTATTTATGCAACCTTTTGATTGCGTAAATAACTGGCTTTCAAATTATATATATATATATATATATAAACTAACCAAATAGTGTAATGACTGGTTGGTTCGAAAAAAGTTCTCAATGCAACACCAAAACAAATAAACTGAATATGCCGAGCTAACAACACGTTAAAGAAGCCTGATGAGACCTGCGTGGTCGAAACCTGGGTAGCAAGTAAGTGGCGTGTGTTCTGTTCTTTAACACACACACACACACACAGATATATATATATATATATATATATATATATATATATTGTTTCAAACAACTGACATTTTTGTATCTGTTAAATTTGATAATTTTTTTCTAAACTAAGAATATCCTTTTAATTAACGTGCTTGTTGTGCATACAAACTGGCCAAATTCATGATGTATTGTCCAAATTTGCCATTCACATGTCATTATCAATTTGGACCAAACACCGTGAATTACATTCATTTTTTTCACGCACAGCCACCTTTGTAAAAGGACATGTGCACATTAAGAAAAATAATTGGTTTCTAGACAGCCGTATTTAATTCAGTCAAAATTGAATCAAAATGTTACAAATTTATACCTATGAGAAAAGAAAAAAAATCAATTTTCCATTGTCTTTTTTTATAGATTCGGCAAAATGATAGCACAGTATAACCTAAAAGAATTCATATTTTTATTACTTGATAAATACTTTCTGGTGTACAAAATGAAATGCAAGAAAAAAATAGAATTATTTTGAAAACAAAAACAACCACAGCAATAGAAATAAAAGCAGTAATAATCGCCTAGACGTTGTGATACAGGACCACAAAAACAGGATGTGTTTTCAAATTGACATGGCCGTACCTGTTTACTGAAACGTATCTTTTATTTTAAGAAAACTGCAAGAAACTGGTGTGAACATCACCCAAACCTGGTTACAGAGAAAGGACCTCAAATAATTTTATGGGACTTCAAAATGTACACAGACAGAACAATAAACGCTGACTGCCCAGACATTGTGATCAAAGTCTACAAAAACAGAACGTGTTTTCTTATTGACATGGCAGTCCCGACTCCTTGTAAGATATCTTTTATGGGAAGGAAACTACAAAAAAAAAAAACTGTTATGAAAAACACCCTTTTCTGGTTGCAGAGATAGGTCATGTGATAATTTGATGGGATTTTACAATGCACACAGAATAAAACAATAAAAGCTAATCGCCTAGACGTTATGATCAAAGACCACACAAACATAACTTTTTTTTATTGACATGACTGTCTCTGCTAACTGTAAGGTATATTTTATAGGAAGGAAACTGCAAGAAACTGCTATAAATATAACTTGGACCTGGTTACAGAGATAAGACATACAAAAATTCGATGAGACTTTACATTGCACTCACACACACACACACACACACACAAACAAAAGAATGAAAGCTAGTCGTTCAGACGTTGTGATCAAAGACATCAAAAACAGATTGTATAACAGATTTTATAATCTTATTGTGTGACCTTCCCTACTTACTTTAAAGTATCTTTTATGGGAATGAAACAACAAGAAACTGGTATGAACATCAACCTAATCTGGTTACAAAGATAGGACATGTAATAATTTGCTGTGATTTTGCAATCCACACAGACAAAACAATAAAAGCTAATTGTCCAGACATTATAATTAAAGTCTACAAAAACAGCTTGTGTTTTCTTATTGACATGTCAGGCTTTATTCATTGTAAGGTGTCTTTTATGGGAAGGAAACTGCAAGAAACTGGTATGAACATCACCCTAACCTGGTTACAGAGATAGGACCTCTAATAATTTTATGGGACTTTAAAATGCACACAGAGAGAACAATAAAAAGCTAATCACCCAGACATTCTAATCAAAGACCACAAAAAAAAAAAAAAAAAGAAAATAAAAGGAAAAAATTGTGTTTTCGTATTGACATGGCAGGCCTTGCTTAGTGTAAAATATTTTTTTATGGGAAAGAAAACTGCAAGAAACTGTTATGAATATTACCCTGACCCGGTTACAGAGATAAGACCTGTAATAATTCTACGGGACTTATAATACACATAGTCAGATAAATGAAAACTAATCGCCCAGACATTTTGATCCCAAACCACAAAAACATAATGTGTTATTTTTATTGACATGGCACGCCCTACTGATTGTAATGTATTTTTAAGATCTTTAAAACAATTGTCAAAATCCAAGGATCTATAAGTGAAAATCTACAAAAGTTGCACATTAGAACCTCAATAATTTCAATTGTAGTTGCAGCTCACCAATTGATTAGAAAATCACTGACAGACTCATTAAGCGTATTCCTTGTAGCATTGTTACCTTAATGCAATATAAAGTTTTGTATTTACAAGTACAGCTAACACATTAGAAGGATTTTTATCTATGTAAAATGTAAGTGATTTTTTTTTTTTTTTTTAATGATCAGTGAAAAGTATCATGAAGTCTTTTCTGACCGGAGATTTCTTGTTGATGCAACAGAAATCACATGAATAATAAAAATAATAATAATAATAATAATAATAATAATAGTGGTGGTGGTGGTGGTGGTGGTGGTGGTGGTTGTAGTAGTCTTAGTAGTAGTAAAATACTCGGTTACAAAGATAGGTCCTGTAACAAAATACAATTGGACTTTACAGCACACAAAAACAGAAGAATCATAGTTAATTGCTTTCTTACTGACATGGTAGTCTTTGCAGTTTGTAATGTATCTTTAAAGATCTTTAAAAACAATCAAAATACAAGGATCTTGAAGTGGCACATGAGGACATCAATATTTTCAGCTGTATTTGGAGTCCTCGGTTTGATTGGGAAAGATTCCGATAGACTCAGTAAAGGGATTTCTCGTAGATCATTCCTTAAAGAAGAACGAGTTGTACTCACATTTATAACTCACATATTATACAGAGCAGGGCACCTTGGCGAGGCGTAATAGCAAGTTTCTTTTGCTAGAATCATTACGATTGAATACGCTACTCCATTGTAATGTATGGATGCCATATACTTTCGGCCATAAGGCTAAGGCCATAAAGCTACGCTTAGAAAATCACCACACATTACGAAAAGTTTTATCCATGTAAAATGCGTGTGATCTTAATTTATTTAAAGGTACTACTACTACTACTACTACTAATAATAATAATAATAATAATAATAATAATAATAATAGTCTCGTCTATTGGGTTGACAAGAAAGTTCTTGCGGAATTTTTAATTTTGATTTCAAATGATATATTTTATATAGTTTATATATAGTTTTCGTTATAATACCTTTACTTTATATATCATTTTAAAGAGCGTTTTTAGCTCTAATTGTTTAAATTACAATAGTTTTAAAACAATTATGTCTTCTTTTCAGAACGTTGAATACAAGATGGAAAAAAAGCAAATTCGCACAATTTTCTTATTTCAATTCAAGCTAGGCTAAAAAGCTGCTGAAACAGCTTGCGATATCAACGAAGCGCTTGGCCCAGGAACCACTACTGAACGCACAGCACAATGGTGGCTTAAGAAATTTCGTGGCGGCGACGAGAGTTTTGAAGGTGATGAGCGTAGTGGTCAGCCATCGGATGTTGACAACGATCAATTAAAAGCCTTAGTCGAAACCAATCCACGCACAACTGTTCGAGAACTTGCTTCTGAATTAGACGTAACGTATACGATGATTTCCAACTACTTGAGAGAGATTGGAAAGACAAAAAACTTGATTAATGGGTGCCTCACGAATTGAACGACAACCAAAAGAAACCCTGATATGAAGTATCATCTTCCCTTCTTTTACGCAACAAGAACGACCCGTTTCTTGACCGGGTTGTGACTTGCGATGAAAAGTGGGTTCTTTACGACACCCGGCGACGCTCAGCTCAGTGGTTAGACGCCGACGAAGCTCCACGACACTTCCCGAAGCCAGAGTTGCACCAAAAGAAGATCATGCTGACTGTTTGGTGGTCTGCGACCGGGTCTCATCCATTACAGTTTTTTGAATGCAGGCGAAACCATTACGGCGGAGAAGTACTCTCAACAAATACATGAAATGCATCAGAAACTTCGACAACAATACCCAGCATTAGTCAACAGAAAAGGCCCAATTCTCCTCCATAATGCCCGACCACACGTTGCTAAACCGACCCTGCAGAAGTTGAACGAATTGGGCTACGAAACTCTTCCTCATCCGCCATAATCTCCAGACCTCTCACCTACCGACTACCACTTTTTCAAGCATCTCGACAACTTTCTGCGTGAGAAATACTTCATAAACATAAGCGATATCAAAAACGCTTTCAGCGACTTCATCGCCACCAGAACGCAAGATTTTTACGTTACTGGCATAAATACACTTGTTTTGCGTTGGCAAAAGCGTGCTGATTCTGATGGTGCTTATTCGATCAATACATTTTTGTTTGAGCCGAGATATGTTCATTTGAATTTAAAAGTTAAAAACTGCAAGAACTTTCTTGCCAACCTGATACAAATACTTTCACGGTTTCCGCTCCGATGAACTTAGTTCTTTGGTGCCCACTATGTATAAGTTCACTTGAGCTACTAGATTAGCAACTAGGTCTCATCTTTTTACATTGAAACCAATAAAATGAACCACAATTTCTACTCCAGAAGCTTCTTTTCTCGCACTTCCCGCCTGTGGAATTCCCTTTCGTATACTTGCTTCCCCGACAGCTACAATCTCCAGGAATTTAAATGTAAAGTCAATAGGTATCTTCTATCTCACCGACCTGCATCATCTCTCTCATGCTCCCTTCCCAGTCCACTCCACTCTCATCAGTATTCTCATCATTCTCTTACCCACTTCCTGACATCCCCTTTAACCTGTCACTCTTTCTCATAACTTTCCTCCTATGTAACCTCTGCAAAACAGTGACAGTAAAATGCCTTGCTTGAGTCATCTCCTATCTCACTAACCTGCATCCTCTCTCTCATGCTCCTTTCTCCGTCCACTCTACTCTCATCAGTATTCTCATCCTTCTCTTACCCACTTCCTGACAACCCCTATAATCTGTCACTCTTTCTCATAACTTTCCTCTTATGTAACCCCCTGCAAAACAGTGGTAGTAAAATGCCTTGCTTGGGTCATCTCCTATCACACTAAACTGCGTCCTCTCTCTCATGCACCTTTCTCCGTCCACTCCATTCTCATCAGTATTCCCATCCTTCTTTTACCCATTTCCTGACACTCCCTATACCCTGTCCCTCTTTTTCATCAATTTCCTCTTATCTAACCCCCCTCCTGCGAACCAGTGTCAGTAAAACTGCCTTGCTTGGGGCGAAATTATTTTTTGAAATTATTATGTCATTTTTTCATCATATTTCGATTTCTGCTTTGGGCTCACTACCAACCAAGTCTGCGGGGAGACCTAAGGCAGGTCGTGGCGTGTTGTTATGGCTCCATTTCATGTTTTTCTATCTTCCCTATCATCCCTAGCATTACATAGATAAAGTTTTCCTTAGTGTGTGGGCTGTACTTAATAAGACAATTTTTTGTATATCTCTTAAGCTGGGGTTTCCAGGGATTCTTTCAATGTGTTATTTTGTTCCATTTTTTATCATTCCAAGTGCACCTACTATCACTGGCACAACTCTTGTTTTCAATTTCCACATTTTTTCTATTTCAATTTCCAGGTCTTTATATTTTGATAGCAATCAAGGAATGTTACAATCCGCTGGACAAGCCATATCAATTAATAGACAAGCCTTCTCCTTCTGGTTTTTAACAATAATGTCTGGCCTGTTTGCTTCAATTTTTTCTGTCTATGTAGATGGTGTAATCCCATAGAATGGTTACATCTTCTATTTCTGTAACCGGTGCTGGGTGATGTTCATACCATTGTTTGTTTACAGCTTTTCCATAATGTTTGCACATTGCCCAATGTAAATATTGCCCAACTCTATCGTGGCGATTTTTATATTCATTTGGGCCAAGCACAGAACAGCCTGAGATTAGGTAGTCTATTGTTTCTTGGTGTTTATCACAAAACCTGCATTTTGGATCCATATTATTATGCATAATATTTGCCTGAAAGTTTCTAGTGAAAAGACTTTGGTCTTGTGCTGCAAGAATAAAGCCTTCAGTTTCAGACTTTAATCCAGATGCACGTAACAATCGATGAGTATTAACTTTGTCAACATTGGATTTATTGGCACATTCTGGATATTGGCCATGCAGAGGTTTGTCTTGCCAGCGCTGTTTCATCTGTTCAAGAGCTTTATCTTTGGTTTTCATTTTCATATTATTGAATATTTTTTCTTTCTTTCTTCATGTTGCCTTACTAATTGTATCATCCAATCCTTTGTTGTTTCTATGTATGTTAGTAAGCCAATAGTTGTTGTCTTGTATGACAATTCCGGCTGAATAAGACCTCTTCCACCTTCTTTACGGGGTATGTATAGACGGTCTACATCAGCCTTTGGATGATGCATCTTATGCTTAGAAAGAAGCTTTCTTGTTTTAGCATCCATTCGCCTGATGTCGTTTAGAGTCCAGTTTAAGATGTTAAAGCTATATTGGACAACTGGGATTGCAAGGCTATTAATGGCCATAACTCTGTTTTGAGAATTCAATTCAGTTTTTAATATCATTCGTAGCCTTCTATAGTACTCTTTACGCGCTATTTCTTTCATCTTTTTATGGTGAATGTTTTCACTCTCATTTACACCTAGGTATTTATAAGCTTCTTCTGGTTTCAATTCTTTTATTGTTACAGCAGGGTCTAAGCTAATTGAGGATGTTTCTTGTATTGATCCACGTAAAACTGTAGCTTTAGCACATTTATTCAAATTGAATTTCATTCCAATGTCTTCGCTGAAGCATTTTACAGTTTGCAGAAGACCTTCCAGCTCATTATCATTCTTAGCATATAACTTTAAGTCATCCATGTAAAATAGATGGCTTATTTTCTTTTGTCCTATTTTATAACCACATTCTGTCTTATTAAGTTGACTGGTTAGTGCTATTAATGATATGCAGAATAGTAAGGGAGATAAAGAATCACCTTGAAATATACCTCTTTTGATGTTTATTTCATCAGACTTATAGGTTCCATTTATATGATTGAGGTAAAGGGTTGTTTTCCATATAGACATGCACTGTTTGATGAAATTGATGATGACGGGCGATATCTTGTATATATTTAAAGTCTTTAAAATCCAGGGATGTGGCACACTATCGAATGCCTTTCGATAATCTATCCAGGCAGTACTAAGATTTTTCTTTGTACTGTAGCAGTTTTCCAGGATCATTTTGTTAATTAGTAATTGGTCTTTACATCCATAACAGCCACGTTTGCACCCTTTTTGTTCAAGCGGTATCATGTCATTTCTTTCTAAGAATAAATATGTCTGTTTTGTTAAAATAGATGTTAATAGTTTATATGTTGTCGGAAGACATGTAATTGGTCTGTAGTTTTTCGGGTTGTTTGTGTCACCATTCTTGGGTAGAAGAAATGTCACTCATGCAGGAATTTTAGTGGGATCGTCAACCATTTCTTGAAGTTCTTTGGCTAGTTTTTTATGTGCTGTATTTAAATAATATAGCCAAAAGTTAGAAATTTTAACTATACCTGGGAATTTCCAATTGTTTGCTTTTTTTTAGTGCAAATTTAACATCCTCTTCTGTAATTCCAGCCCATATCTGTTCTGGTTTATTTTTCATTCGTTTTATCTCTTGTGCAATCCAAAAAAAATATTATTATTATTATTATTATTATTAGAAAGCAAATATAAAACTCGGTAGAACAGGGTGTGCCAATATCTGCACAGGAAAATCTAAAACTTTACAGAAAGAAAACTACAAAAAAATGCTATGAACATCACCCAGACTAGGTTACAGAGATAGAAACTGCAACAATACTTTGCAGTACATACAGACATACCAATCAAAGCTAATCGCCTTGACATCGTCATCTAAGACAACAAAAACAGAATTCGAATTCTTATTAGCATGACAGTTTCTGCATACTGTAATATATCTTTGAAGATCTTTAAAAGACTATTAAAATCAAGGATCTTGAAGAGGAAATCTAAAATTGCGATAGGTAATTACTGTTGTAGTTGGAACTCTCGGCTTCATTAAAAAACAGTTCCGATAGACTCATTGAAGGGATTTCTAGTATCACTAAAGAAATACAAAAACTGGTACTCACAAATACAGCCATTAGAAATGGCTTTATCTATGTAGAATGTGTGTGGTCACAGTTTAAAAAAAAAAAATTTTCCGGAAAGAAATGTGTATACAAAAGAAACCAAAGAAAATAATAATGTTTGGGTTCTAAATATCGGACAAATAATACAAAGTGGATACTCCATACTTCTGGCCTTGTGCCACATCTAATCTATAAAAATGCCATACGCCAAAGAATGTTTTTGAAAATGATCATAGGAAATCCGTGTCAGACTTCAGAATTCAAACTTACAAAATTATTGGACATACCAAACCAGACATAACACTGATAATAAAACGGCCATGGTGTTATAGGGAAGCAGTCCTATAATGGACTCTCTCTCCTATATTAATAAGAGTTAACAGGAAGTTCTTGGAGGAAGTTCATAGGAGTTCTTTAGAGTTCTATTGGAGTTCAGTAGAACGACTAGGCAGTTGATATTAGTCGGCAGTTATCCGAATACTAAGGAGTCAGCTTTCAGTGGAAGATTACCAAGTTCCTAACATTTTGGGTGCGTTAAGTCGATTAGCAACCGACATATAACCTTTAATGCGAAAACTACTCCACAACAATAACAGCATCTCCTAATAGAGATCATTATATTGCAGATAAAGAAGTTGAAAAAAAAAAACAGAAATATTGAGGGTAGATGTTGAGTGAATGTAGAACACGCATGCCATGGTTGAGTCATTGGATCTTTTGTGTCGATTCTTCAGAAACAGCTTCATACAAACGGATTCACATTCGGCATAACAACGTTTAAAAAAAGCAATGATCTTAGACAGAAAACATATTCCCCTGGAGTTGCTCTCTATCGGAAATGTTGAGTCTTAACAGACGGTCGCTTAATGTCTTTAGACTTTAGACTTAGTCAATATCTTCAGACTTAGGCAACGTATTTACATCATTTAGAATTATTCACACCGCTTGAAACTATCACCACGTAAATTTCAATAATAATAATAATAATAATAATAAGAAGAAGAAGAAGAATAGGGGAGATAGAGAAAACATGAAATGGAGCCATGACAACACGCCACAACCTGCCTTAGGTCTTACCGCAGACTTGGTAGGTAGTGTGACCATAGCAGAATTAAAAATATGATGAAAAATGACATAATAATAATAATAATAATAATAATAATAATAATAATAATAATA
This sequence comes from Ascarosepion bandense, assembly GCA_037127315.1. Taxonomy (NCBI): domain Eukaryota; kingdom Metazoa; phylum Mollusca; class Cephalopoda; order Sepiida; family Sepiidae; genus Ascarosepion; species Ascarosepion bandense. The sequence continues at coordinate 746,891 of JBBBDQ010000770.1, read as the reverse complement.
ATAATAATAATAAATAGAAATAGAAAATGTAACCATTCTATGGGATTACACCATCTACACAGACTGAAAAATTGAAGCAAACAGGCCAGACATTATTGTTAAAAACCAGAAAGAGAAAAACTTGTCTATTAATTGATATGGCTTGTCCAGCGGATTGTAACATAGCAATCAAGGAATTTGAAAAACTGTCAAAATATAAAGACCTGGAAATTGAAATAGAAAAAATGTGGAAATTGAAAACAAGAGTTGTGCCAGTGATAGTAGGTGCACTTGGAATGATAAAAAATGGAACAAAACAACACATTGAAAGAATCCCTGGAAACCCCAGCTTAAGAGATATACAAAAAATTGTCTTATTAAGTACAGCCCACACACTAAGGAAAACTTTATCTATGTAATGCTGGGGATGATAGGGAAGATAGAAAAACATGAAATGGAGCCATAACAACACGCCACGACCTGCCTTAGGTCTCCCCGCAGACTTGGTTGGTAGTGAGACCAAAGCAGAAATCGAAATATGATGAAAAATGACATAATAATAGTAATAATAATAATAATAATAATAATACATTTTTTACACGTATTTTAACAAGAGAATTTCATGTATAGGATATTTACTTGAAAGAGGCAATTATTATTTCTAAAGATTTGCCATTTTTATATATGGTAATGAGGCAATACATTATGACAACCTGTCTAATAAGCTGTTGGTCATCCATATGGCTTTCAATATGAAATCTGTAAGATTTCTAAATTTTTACCTTTAAATTTTTAAGGATGTAATACCGGAATTTTAATACCAGTTATCTGTGTTATAAGTTATGTAGTTCGACTAAATTAAATTGTCGGGAGCTTATTGCCATATCACGCTAAAATACCGGTTCTTCTATGACTACGCTAAGTAAGGTCTAGATTGTTCAGTCCATCCCGCACATATATAAATCAGCCATCCGTCCGTGTATTAAATACTGCTGCCACATCTGGTCGGGTACTTCTGCTATTCCCCTCGGGGTTCTTGATAAAATCCAACGGAGAATCTGTAATGTGATCAATCCCAACTTGGCAGCTCGGCTGCAGTTTCTCTCTCACCGGCGTTATGTCGCTTCCCTGTGCCTCTTCTACAAATACGTTCACGGCCTCTGCTCCCATGAACTTAGCTCATTGGTAACCCCTATGTATGAATTTACACGAGCTACTAGACTATCAACTAGGTCCGATAAAATGTAACCGCAATTTCTACTCTAATAGTTCCTTTCTCGCACTTCCCGCCTGTGAAATTCCCTTCAGTATACTTGCTTCCCTGACGGCTACAATCTCCAGGAATTTAAATATAAGGTCAATAGTCATCTCTTATCTCACTAATTCGAATCCTTTCTCTCAAGCTCTATTCTCCATCCACTCCACCCCCGGTATTCTCATTCATCTATTACCCTCCTCCTGACACCCAGTATAACCAACCCCTCTTTCTTATTACTTTTCCCTTATGTAACCCCTTGCACAACAGTGGCAGTAAAACTGCTTTGCTTGGAGTGAAATGAAAAAAAAAAATTAGATGAGTGGCAGCCAACTCCTGATTACAATTAGGCTCGTTATTTTAATTTGCGTGCAAACAATTAGGGAAAATATTAATCTATTTATTCCCTTTCCTGTTATAGATTAGTTAGTAGGACATATCAATAAATCACAAAAAAAAGGAATCTTTACAAGTTAAAGACATCTTCCGGTTTTAAATAACATGTAAAAGTTTGATTAACCGTTAAAAACAAATTAATAAAAAAATCAATGAATTGGTTGGTTTAGAACCTTGCATAAATACTCAATGGCCATTACAACAAAGAGAATTATTCTGTATGTTGTTTTCGTAGTTTTTTTTTTGTTTTTTTTTGCTGGGATGAAAGCATAATATTTGTCCTTTTGATGTGATGGAACGTGCGTAGATATCGGCTCGGAACAAGAAATTGGAGAGCCGAGTTCGAATTCCAGTTGAATTCGTTGCATTCACCTACACGCAAATACCCTTGAGAAAAGTATTAATCCGTCTCTTACCTCCAGATATGTGTTAAATAACAGGACAGATTGTATTCTATAGCCTTGGTCAGCAACCAGACTACCACAGAAAGTAATGGCAACCTACTGCGGGTTAATCTTCTGCCCAGTTATTTTTTCGAGACACGATCACTCAAGCGTGTACCACATGTGGCACTTAACTGACTGATGTGATGGGAGAAGGTGCCAGGCTCCAGGGGTTTTAACTATGCAGCAGAACCGCCTTCATTGCATTAAGTGAGGTGAAGTCAGTATAATATCGTGAAAGTGGTCGCTGGGATAGGTCCAGTTTTGTCCTTGGTTCATATACATACGTATGCGCATACGTGGTCCCTACATAAAGAACGACCTTGTGTCACAGACTGAATGGGAAAGCCAGGAAAATATCTTATCGTAAAAGACAGTTGCTATGAAGTAAAATATCTAATGTCTGATGATCTTTTCCTAAATAGTACACGACGGCCTACTTCCTAGTGCAAACGTTAAATGGCCTTTTTTTATTTCCACTATTTATCCTAGTACCACAATAAATTCTAGAACCATAATTCTCACAACATAACAATGTAGAAATATCTTTCAATCCACTCAGAGGGAGGGACTTGTTAAAAAGACTAGGTATTTATCCATGTGCCTAGTTGCCCAAAATGTGATACAAGGTTGAGTTTAAAGTGTAATTATGACAGCCGTTCAAAAATTATTTAAACCCCCCTCCACACTTCCTTCTTTTGGTACTCAAATATTTCTAACTTACTGCGACTTGAAAATTCATGTAAACCCCTAGTTCGTTCTGCGGCTGTCTCGTAATCATCAGACATTTCAAGGGACAAGATACTCAATTTTATATAGTCTCTATTTATATATTATATATTTTTTACATCAAATGTTGCTTGTATAACATCCGTGGTTTTGTCGCAGGAGACAGCAAGAACAACCCATCCAAAGAAACAAAACAATTGGTAACTCAGGTAATTATTGTCACTAATCACCCTGGTCAGATTCAGGCTGGATACAGTCCAGTTCTGGATTGCCACACTGCACATTGCTTGCAAATTCCTTGAACTTCAGGAGAAAATTGACAGGCGTTCTGGTAAGAAGATTGAGGATTGCCCCAAATTTATCAAGAGTGGTGATGCTGCTATTGTTGTACTGAAGCCCACTAAACCGATGTGTGTTGAGACTTTCTAAGTATTCCCACCTTTGGGGAGATTTGCTGTTCGTGACATGAAGCAAACTGTGGCTGTAGGAGTCATTAAGAGTGTAGAGTTCTGAAGTAAATGTAACCAAGTCAGCTGTAAAGGCGCAGAAGGCCGATAAAGGGAAAAAGTGAAGGTTAGCAGAGGTTAGCTTAACTTCAATTCCCGAGTGGAATCCCAAAACTAAGTTTACTTATACAAATCTACATATAACATCTTTATTTGTTTAATATACAATATACATATAAACCTACATATATACGCAAAAATACACACACTCACGCACACAGAAACACATATATAGATAACATATTTTTATATCTATGTTAAACATGTTTGCTGAATATGGTAGCCAAAGAGAATTTGATCATTTTTTTATTTATTTTCTTTGTCATTGCAGGAAATATCAAATAAAAAATGAACCAAATTTTCTTTATTTGTCATGTTCAACGAAACATCTTTAAAAGAAAGGTCTCTGCCCAAATATATATATATGCATATATATTTAGTATATTGAGGCAGCAGATAATTATTTAAACATATACTGTTAAATATAACAGACAATAACTGTCTATTATGTTTAATCATGAGCCATAATAAAAAAAATATCCAAATAGTGGAGAATTTATATCTTTATTTTCATCTGAGATTAAAGCCAAATAACGATGTTTAGAACGGCTCATGATTAAACATAATAGACATTCATTGTCTGCTATATTTAATAATAACCGTGTAGCCCCAAGCAAGGCATTTTACTACCACTGTTGAGCAGGGGTTTACATAGGAGGTAAGTTATGAGAAAGAGTGATAGGTTACAGGGGGTGTCAGGAAGAGGGTAGGAGAAGGATGAGAATGCTGCTGAGTAGAGTGGACAAAGAAAGAAACATGTGTGTGTGTGTGTGTGTGTGTGAGTGAGAGAGAGAGAGAGAGAGCGAGGATGCAAGTTAGTGAGATAGGAAATGACTATTGACTTTACATTTGAATTCTTGAAGATTGTAGCTGTCGGGAAGTAAACGGGAGGGAATTCCACAGGCAGGATGTGCGAGAGAAGAAGCTGATGGAGTAGAATTTGCGTTTACAATTGATTGGTTTCACAGTAAAAGGGTGAGACATAGTTGCTAATCTTGTGGCCCGAGAAAATTCATATATGGGGGGGGAACCAGTGAGCTAAGTTCATCTGAGCAGAAGCCCTGAAAATGAATATATATATATATATATACTTTTATATGCACATACACATTTTATATATACACACACACTTTTATATGCACATACACATTATATATATATATATATATATATATATAAGTGTGTATGTGCATTTTCTATTATTATAAGCATTATTTTTAGCGGCTACACGTGTTTGAGTTTCTGTCGTTGTCTTTTATTTCTGAAACAGTCAAATTTATACCAACCGGCTTAGATTGAGAATTTCTATTAAAGAAAGTGTGTTTCTCGACAAGAAGTGGGACTTCTCGACATTGTTATTAATTTCATTGTTTAAATCATGGAGGGGGAAAGAAGGATAGCAACTCAAACATGCATCCCTAATAAAAATAACATTTATAGTAATGAGAAATAATGTTCGATTTATATAGTGATACTGGCAAATTAATAATTTGCATAAGTGCATGAGAGAGCCTATATAACTCATCACTGAGAATAAGTGACAAGCTTAGCGACTGATTAGTGCTAAACTTCACATCACAACAATTTTTAAAAAAGCACTTATAAATATGTGTGCATGTTCGTATTCATGTGGACCTGTGCTTAAAAGAAATGTTAAAGGCATAAAAAGCACTAAAACATGGCTATGAATAATTCAAAGCAAAAATCTCTGATATGGAAGGACAATAGAAATCTTCTAGAAGAGATATAGAGAGCAAAGGAGAAACAGAAAAGCACGAGATGAAAATGATAGGGAAAATAAAAAGAAGCGAAAAAGATAAAAGATGAGAGACAAAGGCGGTAAAAATTAAACGAAAAGAAAGAAAGAAAGAAAGAAAAAATTGAGATAGATAGATAGATAGATAGATAGATAGATATGAAGAGGGCCGAGATAGATAGATTGAGAGAGAGAAAAAAAAGAAAGAAAGAAAGAAAGGAAAGACTGAGAATAGATAGATAGATAGATAGATAGATAGATAGATAGATAGATAGATAGATGAAGAGGCCGAGATAGATAGATTAAGAGAGAGAGAAAAGAAAGAAAAGACTGAAGATAGATAGATAGATAGATAGATAGATAGATAGATAGATAGATAGATAAAAATGAAGGGACTGAGATAGATAGCTTGAAAGAAAGAAAGAAAGAAAGAAAGAAAGAAAGAAAATATAGAATGACAGAATAAAAGAAAGTTAAAGAAAGAAAAAAGAAGGAAAGAAACAAAGGAACAAAGAAAGAAAGATAAGAAAATATGGAATGGTAGAAGTAAATGAAAATTAAGAAAGGAAGGAAGGAAGGAGGGAAGGAAGGAAGACAAGATAACAAGTTGGAAATATATGTTCTCTGTTTAAAACAATAAATAAATAATTAAATAAAGAACATAAATAAAAATAAATAGAAAGAAAAGAAAAGAAAGAAAAGAAAGAAAAAACAGACAAGAACAAATTAGAAAATATGTTTTCGGTTTCAAACAATAAGTAAATGATTAAAAAGGAGAATAAAATGAAATAAATAAAAAGAAAAATGAAAGAAAAAGAAAAATACAAAATAAACACAAGATAAGGTAGATAAATACGTTCTCGATTAAGAAAAAAAATTTTTTTAAATTAGAAAAGAAAAAGTAAAATAAAAAAGAACATGAGTATAAGTCATTTACTTCTTTAATGATACAAAACAAAACTTACTGAATTTAATTAAAAAAAATACTTATGCCTCCTAAAAGTATGAAGAGTAACAAAATGATGACGTCACTAAAAAAATATATTGTGTACTTTTAAGTTTTCAGAATATTTTAATTTCCATTGAATATTTTTTCTAGCATTAAATTTGTTTTCATTTTCTTTTTTAAATTTTATAATTCACACAAGAGATTTTGCATCCCAATATTAATTCCTCTGAGAAGAAAATCTGTAATTTATAATCATATTTATACCTAATGATCCATTTCTAAAACTCGGGCTTCGATTGGCAGTGAATAAATGAGCGAGTTTTTCTTTATTTTTGTTTGAAAAATATATTAATTTTGTTTCTTTGTTGTTGTTGTTTTTTTTCTGGAATATGTCAACTGAAATTAGGGTTGTTACAAGAACGAGTTCAAAACAAAATCTCATCAGCCAGTCGAAAATCAGCAACACCTTATCTGCTTCGACAATGACGGTAATTCAGTCAACAAAAATTGAAAATATAATCAGAGCATCTTCTGTAATCTTTAAACAGTTCGGTTGTCCTAAATATTGACATACGTACGTCCAATGTTTGTACACCACGATATACACTACTTTCGGGATAGAGCGCTTTATCAGACAGTCGGGAGATGACGTGCAAAACTGTGAGGTAAAAGAAAATCAATTCGGAACCATGATTGGTAGCATTAAAAAAAAAAAAAAGAAAAGAAAAAGCCGATCCTGTTTCATTTAAGCAATAATTGCACACGGTCCCTTATAAATATGTCTATCAGTAATAATAAAAAAAAGTTATTCAATGTAATTTAGACGCAAAAGTAGAAAAGGAGAAAACTTAAATTGTATTTTTTTAGTCAACTGTCAGGGATGATAACTTATACTATTTTCCAAATTAAAATTAGTCCATAGAGACTGAATTACACTCAAGTTGAGTAGCGATACATGAAAACGTTCAGTATTTAGCTAAAATATCCTTTCTTTTGTCGAAATTATTTAATTTAGATTCAAATTGTATGAGTAGTGTTGTGTGTGAGAGTGCGCGCATGTGCACTATTATGTCTGTTTTGTTTTTTACCTGCATGTGTAGAATGAAAGTTTTTTTTAAAAAAAAATCTAATTCAAATTATGAACAAATTTGTAGCAAGTCTTAATTTTAAAGTCAGTTGTTCACACATATATAAATGTTGATGCACACTTGACTTTATTGGTTAACTTCCTTTATTTGTTTTTAAAAATGTAAACTTGATTTTCACATATTCAATCGTTTGAGATTTCAAACCTCCGAGCAAATATAAAATTTTTTTTAGTCTGACTAATCCCCCCCCCCAAAAAAAAAATCGGATATCGTCACTCTGCTGAAGAGTAAGTGTTAGACAAGAATGAGCATTTCCAGTATAAATAACTGATATGTAATGCTTTTATGCCAGATTCTGCTAAAACTAGTATATACTAAAATTAACTGGCCTGTCTTTTTCGTTTTCACTATTTTTACTTGCAAGAAATTATAAACTCCTCAATCTTGTATACTTAAGAAACGTTCTCTCACGGTTTGGAAGTTATTTAAAGATAAAATATAAATCAGTTTATCCATTATTCAGCATAATTAATTAACATTTGACGATAATTCCAAACACATGAAAGAAATTATCTAATTTCTGGGATATCGATTAAATTTTGGCTACTTTCAACTGGATCTGAATATATTGTTTTTACCTCACAGTGATTGTTGAAATGTTTTATTAATATAAAATTTATTCCGTTTATGAAGTCTTTTTGTTTATTAATTTTTCAGTATCTCCTTACAGATCTCTAAAAAATAAATTGTCGTCTGCATTCATAATGCGAAGTCAGCTTTGTAGATACATGGGCGATACAGCCGCAGATTTCACATTGACTCCGTAGTAGTTATAATTTTGACCGATTGTAGTGTCCATTGGTGGAGCAGGTTGGGACATGGACTGTGGAGGACGGAACCCAAGAATGTCATTAACTGTATGAGATGATGGCCAGGCCCTCATCATACACGGTGTTACCGCGGACATTGCCCCCGGTTTTGTATTTAAAGGTAAACTACCGGGTTGCGATGGATGTTGCGGGGTTGGTACAGTAGGCATAGCTTGAGCCGGGCACGTGTATGGATAGAACTGGTTATACAGTGGAGCTGCTGTAGGATTTTTGTCATACTGCGGACTTGCTGGCTGGGTAGTGTTATTACTAGTGTTGTTATGGTTGCTGTTTCCGATTTTATTTCTAAGTATTCTACTAATTGAGCTGACAGAAGGTACGTTGTATTTGTCACAGACAGCATCGGCAAGTAGCTTGTCTCTTATCTCCCACGCAAAAATGCCAGGATCTTTTTCTTTATACATCTTAATGTGTCGTACGACATTCGGTGTAGTCACTCTGGGTTTACTTCCACCAATAGCTCCTGGAAGGATTGAACCAGTCTCATTGTACCTTGCTAATATCTTGCTTACGCACCCATGAGACACACGTAGCTGACGACTGATATCACATGGTCTCACCCCGAGCTGAGCAAGTTCCACAATACGCAGTCGGATGGCATTTGGGAGTGGTCGACCATTCACGAATACACCACCAAGCTGATTGACTTCTCCAAATGTTTGTTCTGTAAAAAAATAAAATGAATTTTAAAATATATCAGTGTATGAAATCATCATTATTGTTAAAAATTAAAATTAAAAAAATAAAAGATAAAATAAAAATTAACAAAAATAAAAATAAAATAAACAATAAAAATAAAAAATAATAAAAATAGATATAAAAATAAACGAAAACTATAAATATACAGAAGATTTTTTTTTAAAATCATATCACCCCGAGCAAGGCGGTAACACCACTGATGTGCTTGGGGCTACGTAAGAGTGAAAAGATTGGAAAAGAGAAAGCCAGAAACCACATCCTAAACAGGGAACAAGGGATAAGCTTCTACACCTGTTCAATAAAATATAACGGTAATAAATTTAAACGATTTTTATATTAAAACAAAAAGAAAACATTACGAAAAGTTTTTCTTAATGTGAAATTGAGAAAAAAAGTTGATAATGATTAGTGAACATTTAGCAAAGAGTATATAAAAAACAGTTTATGTATCAAGTAAAGAAGTTAGTATCAAGTCGGAGAAAGAGTGGCAAAATGTTTAAAATATGCCTTATATATTTATTAAACGCTTACATCAAAACATACTACTACTAATACTATTACTACTACTACTACTAATATATTTTTTACTTTTAACTAATTTTTTATGTGTGTATCGACAATTATAGGAACGTTTTATTATCTAAACATGGTTAGCACATTGATACATTAAAAAAGTGTATACATTCAGTTAAAAGTAAAAATAAAATCATTCTTGATAGAAGCTCAAAGTTTACCTGAAAGCTCTCGGACATAAAAAAGTCATTTGGACAATTTCTACATAAGTTATGTCCAGAAAAAAAAAAAAACAAATTATAAGAATACAAGAAAAATTATAAAATTACAAAAAAAAAAAAAAAGAAATCTATCTATCTATCTATCTATCTATCTATCTATCTATCTATCTATCTATCTATCTATCTATCTATCTCAGTCTGTTCGTATCTATCTATCTATCTCAGTCTGTTCATATCTATCTATCTATCTATCTATCTATCTCTCTCAGTCTGTTCGTATCTATCTATCTCTCTCAGTCTGTTCGTATCTATCTATCTATCTTTCTCAGTCTGTTCGTATCTATCCATCTTTCTCAGTCTGTTCGTATCTATCTATCTTTCTCAGTCTGTTCGTATCTATCTATCTTTCTCAGTCTGTTCGTATCTATCTATCTATCTTTCTCAGTCTGTTCGTATCTATCTATCTATCTTTCTCAGTCTGTTCGTATCTATCTATCTATCTTTCTCAGTCTGTTCGTATCTATCTATCTATCTATCTCAGTCTGTTCGTATCTATCTATCTATCTCAATCTGTTCGTATCTATCTATCTATTTCAGTCTGTTCGTATCTATCTATCTATTTCAGTCTGTTCGTATCTATCTATCTATCTATCTCAGTCTGTTCGTATCTATCTATCTATCTATCTATCTATCTCAGTCTGTTCGTATCTATCTATCTATCTCAGTCTGTTCGTATCTATCTATCTCAGTTTGTTCATATCTATCTATCTATCTATCTATCTATCTCAGTTTGTTCATGTCTATCTATCTATCTATCTATCTCAGTTTGTTCATGTCTATCTATCTATCTATCTATCTCAGTTTGTTCATATCTATCTATCTATCTATCTATCTCAGTTTGTTCATATCTATCTATCTATCTATCTATCTCAGTTTGTTCATATCTATCTATCTATCTATCTGTCTAAGTTTGTTCATATCTATCTATCTATCTATCTATCTATCTCAGTTTGTTCATATCTATCTATCTATCTATCTATCTCAGTTTGTTCATATCTATCTATCTATCTATCTCAGTTTGTTCGTATCTATCTATCTATCTATCTATCTCAGTTTGTTCATATCTATCTATCTATCTATCTCAGTTTGTTCGTATCTATCTATCTATCTCAGTTTGTTCGTATCTATCTATCTATCTCAGTTTGTTCGTATCTATCTATCTATCTCAGTTTGTTCGTATCTATCTATCTATCTCAGTTTGTTCGTATCTATCTATCTATCTCAGTTTGTTCGTATCTATCTATCTATCTCAGTTTGTTCGTATCTATCTATCTATCTCAGTTTGTTCGTATCTATCTATCTATCTCAGTTTGTTCGTATCTATCTATCTATCTCAGTTTGTTCGTATCTATCTATCTCTCTCAGTCTGTTCGTATCTATCTATCTCTCTCAGTCTGTTCGTATCTATCTATCTTTCTCAGTCTGTTCGTATCTATCTATCTATCTTTCTCAGTCTGTTCGTATCTATCCATCTTTCTCAGTCTGTTCGTATCTATCTATCTTTCTCAGTCTGTTCGTATCTATCTATCTATCTTTCTCAGTCTGTTCGTATCTATCTATCTATCTTTCTCAGTCTGTTCGTATCTATCTATCTATCTTTCTCAGTCTGTTCGTATCTATCTATCTATCTTTCTCAGTCTGTTCGTATCTATCTATCTATCTATCTCAGTCTGTTCGTATCTATCTATCTATCTCAATCTGTTCGTATCTATCTATCTATTTCAGTCTGTTCGTATCTATCTATCTATTTCAGTCTGTTCGTATCTATCTATCTATCTATCTCAGTCTGTTCGTATCTATCTATCTATCTATCTATCTATCTCAGTCTGTTCGTATCTATCTATCTATCTCAGTCTGTTCGTATCTATCTATCTATCTCAGTCTGTTCGTATCTATCTATCTATCTCAGTCTGTTCGTATCTATCTATCTATCTATCTCAGTCTGTTCGTATCTATCTATCTATCTCAGTCTGTTCGTATCTATCTATCTCAGTTTGTTCATATCTATCTATCTATCTATCTATCTATCTCAGTTTGTTCATGTCTATCTATCTATCTATCTATCTCAGTTTGTTCATGTCTATCTATCTATCTATCTATCTCAGTTTGTTCATATCTATCTATCTATCTATCTATCTCAGTTTGTTCATATCTATCTATCTATCTATCTATCTCAGTTTGTTCATATCTATCTATCTATCTATCTGTCTAAGTTTGTTCATATCTATCTATCTATCTATCTATCTATCTCAGTTTGTTCATATCTATCTATCTATCTATCTATCTCAGTTTGTTCATTCATATATCTATCTATCTATCTATCTCAGTTTGTTCGTATCTATCTATCTATCTCAGTTTGTTCGTATCTATCTATCTATCTCAGTTTGTTCGTATCTATCTATCTATCTCAGTTTGTTCGTATCTATCTATCTATCTCAGTTTGTTCGTATCTATCTATCTCAGTTTGTTCGTATCTATCTATCTATCTCAGTTTGTTCGTATCTATCTATCTATCTCAGTTTGTTCGTATCTATCTATCTATCTCAGTTTGTTCGTATCTATCTATCTATCTCAGTTTGTTCGTATCTATCTATCTATCTCAATTTGTTCGTATCTATCTATCTATCTCAGTTTGTTCGTGTCTATCTATCTATCTCAGTTTGTTCGTGTCTATCTATCTATCTCAGTTTGTTCGTGTCTATCTATCTATCTCAGTTTGTTCGTGTCTATCTATCTATCTCAGTTTGTTCGTGTCTATCTATCTATCTCAGTTTGTTCGTGTCTATCTATCTATCTCAGTTTATTCATCTATCTATCTATCTCAGTTTATTCATTGTCTATCTATCTATCTCAGTTTGTTCGTGTCTATCTATCTATCTCAGTTTGTTCGTGTCTATCTATCTATCTCAGTTTGTTCGTGTCTATCTATCTATCTCAGTTTGTTCGTGTCTATCTATCTACTCTCAGTTTGTTCGTGTCTATCTATCTATCTCAGTTTGTTCGTGTCTATCTATCTATCTCAGTTTGTTCGTGTCTATCTATCTATCTCAGTTTGTTCGTGTCTATCTATCTATCTCAGTTTGTTCGTGTCTATCTATCTATCTCAGTTTGTTCGTGTCTATCTATCTATCTCAGTTTGTTCGTGTCTATCTATCTATCTCAGTTTGTTCGTGTCTATCTATCTATCTCAGTTTGTTCGTGTCTATCTATCTATCTCAGTTTGTTCGTGTCTATCTATCTATCTCAGTTTGTTCGTATCTATCTATCTATCTCAGTTTGTTCGTATCTATCTATCTATCTCAGTTTGTTCGTATCTATCTATCTATCTCAGTTTGTTCGTATCTATCTATCTATCTCAGTTTGTTCGTATCTATCTATCTATCTCAGTTTGTTCGTATCTATCTATCTATCTCAGTTTGTTCGTATCTATCTATCTATCTCAGTTTGTTCGTATCTATCTATCTATCTCAGTTTGTTCGTATCTATCTATCTATCTCAGTTTGTTCGTATCTATCTATCTATCTCAGTTTGTTCGTATCTATCTATCTATCTCAGTTTGTTCGTATCTATCTATCTATCTCAGTTTGTTCGTATCTATCTATCTATCTCAGTTTGTTCGTATCTATCTATCTCAGTTTGTTCGTATCTATCTATCTCAGTTTGTTCGTATCTATCTATCTCAGTTTGTTCGTATCTATCTATCTCAGTTTGTTCAGCCATCTATCTATCTCAGTTTGTTCGTATCTATCTATCTCAGTTTGTTCGTATCTATCTATCTCAGTTTGTTCGTATCTATCTATCTCAGTTTGTTCGTATCTATCTATCTCAGTTTGTTCGTATCTATCTATCTCAGTTTGTTCTATCTATCTATCTCAGTTTGTTCGTATCTATCTATCTATCTATCTCAGTTTGTTAGTATCTATCTATCTATCTCAGTTTGTTCGTATCTATCTATCTATCTCAGTTTGTTCGTATCTATCTATCTATCTCAGTTTGTTCGTATCTATCTATCTATCTATCTATCTATCTATCTATCTCAGTCTGTTCGTATCTATCTATCTCAGTTTGTTCATATCTATCTATCTATCTATCTATCTCAGTTTGTTCGTATCTATCTATCTATCTCAGTCTGTTCGTATCTATCTATCTATCTCAGTCTGTTCGTATCTATCTATCTATCTCAGTCTGTTCGTATCTATCTATCTATCTCAGTCTGTTCGTATCTATCTATCTATCTCAGTCTGTTCGTATCTATCTATCTATCTCGATGTTCGTATCTATCTATCTATCTCAGTCTGTTCGTATCTATCTATCTATCTCAGTCTGTTCGTATCTATCTATCTATCTCAGTCTGTTCGTATCTATCTATCTATCTCAGTCTGTTCGTATCTATCTATCTATCTCAGTCTGTTCGTATCTATCTATCTATCTATCTCAGTCTGTTCGTATCTATCTATCTATCTATCTCAGTCTGTTCGTATCTATCTATCTATCTATCTCAGTCTGTTCGTATCTATCTATCTATCTATCTCAGTCTGTTCGTATCTATCTATCTATCTATCTCAGTCTGTTCGTATCTATCTATCTATCTCTATATCTATCTATCTATCTCAGTCTGTTCGTATCTATCTATCTCTATATCTATCTATCTATCTATCTATCTCAGTCTGTTCCTATCTATCTATCTATCTATCTATCTATCTCAGTCTGTTCGTATCTATCTATCTATCTATCTCAGTCTGTTCGTATCTATCTATCTATCTATCTCAGTCTGTTCGTATCTATCTATCTATCTATCTCAGTCTGTTCGTATCTATCTATCTATCTATCTCAGTCTGTTCGTATCTATCTATCTATCTCTATCTATCTATCTATCTCAGTCTGTTCGTATCTATCTATCTATCTATCTATCTATCTATCTATCTCAGTCTGTTCCTATCTATCTATCTATCTATCTATCTATCTCAGTCTGTTCGTATCTATCTATCTATCTCTATCTATCTATCTATCTATCTCTATCTATCTATCTATCTATCTCTATCTATCTATCTATCTATCTATCTATCTATCTCAGTCTGTTCGTATCTATCTATCTATCTCTATCTATCTATCTATCTATCTATCTCAGTCTGTTCGTATCTATCTATCTATCTATCTCAGTCTGTTCGTATCTATCTATCTATCTATCTCTATCTATCTATCTATCTATCTATCTCAGTCTGTTCGTATCTATCTATCTCTATATCTATCTATCTATCTATCTATCTATCTATCTCAGTCTGTTCCTTCATCTATCTATCTCTATCTATCTATCTATCTATCTCAGTCTGTTCCTATCTATCTATCTATCTATCTATCTATCTCAGTCTGTTCCTATCTATCTATCTATCTATCTATCTATCTATCTATCTATCTCAGTCTGTTCGTATCTATCTATCTATCTCTATCTATCTATCTATCTCAGTCTGTTCGTATCTATCTATCTATCTCTATCTATCTATCTATCTATCTATCTATCTCAGTCTGTTCGTATCTATCTATCTATCTCTATCTATCTATCTATCTCTATATCTATCTATCTATCTATCTATCTCAGTCTGTTCGTATCTATCTATCTCTCTATATCTATCTATCTATCTATCCCAGTCTGTTCGTATCTATCTCTATATCTCTATATCTATCTATCTATCTATCTCAGTCTGTTCGTATCTATCTCTATATCTCTATATCTATCTATCTATCTATCTATCTATCTATCTATCTATCTCAGTCTGTTCGTATCTATCTATCTATCTATCTATCTATCTATCTCAGTCTGTTCGTATCTATCTATCTATCTATCTATCTATCTACCTATCCGATTCCGTCCGTTAATGATTCGTTAGAACCGCATGAGAAGACGAAGTAATGCAGGACCAAGTGGACCAGAATAAGTTGGAAAGTTCAGACGAAGATCAAATAATGCAAGACAATGCAGATGATTACAGCTGGGCAAGGGGACAGATCTAAGTCTCTCAGAGAAAAATATAAAAGAGAGGGAAGGAGAGCAAAGTAATGAAACTATCACGAGAGGAAGTACAAAAACTACCAGAGTTATAAAAACTGTACGTTTCAGGGAGATGATGTGGGGACACTGGCAAATTAATAAGCCTAATTTGTATAAGTGTAAGAGAGAGCCTATATAACTCAGCCACTGAGAATAAGTATATATACTGTCTCACACCCTGATTGAGCACTCTGAAAGAATGGTAGATTTAGAAAAACAGTAGCTACTCTAGCAACTACGCATCGTTCATTCAGCAATGAATTAGAACAGGGTTTCAATCCTGGGTTAAAAGCAATCGGTGTCTAACCGTACTGATGAGCTGTGATACAGTGAAACAGATCTGTCTGCGGATGACTATATATATATATATATATATATATATATATATAAGTATGGGTGGAATAATAGTCCTTGTCCAAAGAAACACTATTTTTAAAAAAAAGTAGTCAATACAAAGTAGAGCTAATAATATTCATTCAGAAAGTATAACATGGATATAGTATAATATCACTTGACAAAAAACAAGAAGTGTAGAAACAAAATAGCTACTTTTGTAGCGATATAGTAATATATCCATGTTATAATTTCTGAATATATATATATATATATATATATATATATATATATATATATTTATCTATCATGGAAAACTGACAACTGTAAAAAAGGTCCATGTGACACATTTCGTTCTTTAGAACTTCATCAAACTAAAGTAATGTTTATGTTGATGCAATAACACGCGCATATGAAGAAGAGGGAACGCTGATAATTTTAAATTTAATCTTAATTTTTTTCTTTTAAATAATTATTTTGGCTAAATAGCCTAGCCAATTTTATGTAGTTTCTTCTTGTTTATGTTGTTAATAATTTTGTTATTAAATATCCCACATTGTGACAACAGAAGATCAGCCAATAAAGGTAAAACGTTAAAAGAAGCTAGATGTAAATTTAATATGGATGATCTAGCGATTAAAACAATTCCAAGACATTTTTGTCTTAGTAAATTACGGTTTCTTAGCATTAGAGTTAGATTGTTTAAATGAAAATTATGTTTAGACTCATTACGGTGGGCAAGTAATGTATTGGGCGCGTTGTTTTTTTCATTTTTTAAGATGCCTTTTGTGTTCGCTGTGATGCAGTGGATATCGACTCGGAACACGAAATCGGAGAGCCGAGTTCGAATTCCAGTTGAATTCCTTGCATTCACTTAGGCGCAAATACCCTTGGGAAAGGTATTAATCCGTCTCTTCCCTCTAGTTATGGGTCAAATAACAGGACAGATTGGATTCTAAAGCCTTGGTTGGCAACCAGTCAACCTACTTCGAAAAAATCTTCTGTCCAGTCAGTATATCACGTATGGCACTTAACTGACTGACTGATTTGTGTTCGTATAGTCTTCTATTTAAATTCTTTGATGTTTCTCCTATGTATATCCTGTGACAATTATTACAGCTGAGCAAAAAGATTCCTTCTTCGAGTTCTACCTCATTATTTTGTTTTGTATTAATCAAGGCTTTTATTGTTTTAGAAGTAGTTGTAATAAATTTTATATTAATCTTAAATAAATTATTTTGCACTTGTGATAAGGTTGCTGAGTACAGTAATATATTTTGATTCACTGGATTTGTGAGAAAACTTTTTCAACTTTGTTGTCAGTCAGTTGAGTGCCATACGTGATACACGCTTTGGGCGACTCACTGGGCAGAAGATTATTCCGCAGTAGGTTGCTATTGCTTTCTGCAGTAGACTGGTTGCTAGTCAAAGCTATAGAATCCAATCTGTCCGGCTATTTGATTCATAGCTAGGTGGGGAAAAGATGCATTATATTATTAAGTAGTAATTAGTGGGGGAGCAGTTTATTACTTCATAGCAATAGAAAACCGACCCCCCACTTTATGATCAATAGAAGCCTTAATCATGATTTCAACTATTATATTCAATGAGTCAGTTAAGTGCCATACGTGATACACGCTTGGGCGATCATGTCTCGAAAGAGACATGACTGACTAGACTGAAGATTATCCCGCAGTAGGTTGCCATTGCTTTCTGTGGTAGACTGGTTGCCATCCAAGGGTATAGAACCCAATCTATCCTATTATTTAACTCATACCTGGAGGGAAGAGATGGATTAATACCTTTCCCAAGGGTATTAGTGCGTAAGTGAATGCAACGAATTCAACTGGAATTCGAACTTGGCACACTGATTTGTTGTTCCGAATCGATATCCACTGCACCACAACTTTCCCTAAAATTATTCTTGATATATAAAAAAAATATGCGTGTGCGCCTATGTGTATATATAGCTGCGAGAAAGAGTTAAGTTGATTTTCTAAGCACAGCGTAGATGTGACACAAAGCCGATGAGGAACTAACTCACTAGTCAATTGTAATGATTCTAGCGAGACAAGCTTGCTAACCATTGCACCATGTTGAGGTGCCCCAGGTTAGATGTGGCACAAGGCCGAAAGTATAGAGCACCCTATGATGATCGAACTCACTAGTCAATTGTAATGATTCTAGCGAGACAAGCTTGCTAACCATTGCACCACGTTGAGGTGCCCCAGGTTAGATGTGGCACAAGGCCGAAAGTATAGAGCACCCTATGATGATCGAACTCACTAGTCAATTGTAATGATTCTAGCGAGACAAGCTTGCTAACCATTGCACCATGTTGAGGTGCCCCAGGTTAGATGTGGCACAAGGCCGAAAGTATAGAGCACCCTATGAGGATCGAACTCACTAGTCAATTGTAATGATTCTAGCGAGACAAGCTTGCTAACAATTAAACCACCTCGAGGTGCAAGACAGAGTTAAGTATTTCTTAATCGGCGAGGAACGTAAGTTAACAACTTTTTTTTTGTTCACTTTGTATTAATACCATTGAGAAAGGCATGAACGCATAAATCTCTGTTTTTTATCTTGAGGAAAAATGGTTTTACATTGATATGCCACGATGGCTGATAGAAAAAGGCGACTGTGAGTGGATACTTGAGAAAGCTAATTTCCTTTAACTATATTTCCGGCAACTGAAAAAGCTGGTGCTCCGTTGTTGGTTTTTAACACACAAATCCATTCGCTGTGACAGACGGTTGTTCAAGATCCGATCGGTGGTGTTGGAATGTTACCAGTTTGGTTTTCTTGGTACTGAAAGTAACCAGCCAGTTTTTCCCCACTGCGAAGTTGATGTTAGATCAGAAGAGGGGTCATCTGCCTATATCTGTCAAGACTTTTGGAGATGCGCCCGTATATCGTAATATCATCGGCATAGATGTTTACGAATGATCGGAGCATATTCTTAGGTAGATAATGTATGTCGACTAGAAATAGGGCTGAAGGAATTCTAATCGGAAGAGGGGTTAGTTTTCAGTCTCTGATAGACTTTTGGAGATGCGCCTTTAAATCGTCGTATCATCGGCATAGATTTTTACAAATGATCGGAGCATATTCTTCGGTAGATAATGTATGTCGATTAGGAAAAAGTTTGGTCCGAGAAGTGGACCAACCCTGTTCTAATCGGAAGAGAGGTTAGCTGTCAATCTTTGTGTAGCATACCTTTGTGCCACATCTTGCCAAAGGTCAATATCTTATGCTATAGTACTCGTGGTTTGTGTGTCGTCAAAGGCCTCACCAATTCTATGAGTTATGGTAATTATGACTAATACATTTAAAATTAAATTATAACTTTTATTACATTTTAAACGACAATCAGACATAACTGCAGTCATTTTGTAGTTAATTCCTTCAACCGAAGTTTACAGGAATGTTTACACCAAACATCAATATTTAGATATTATAGAGGAATATCGAATTATAAATATAAAACATAAAAGAATCTTAATTTTTGTATACAAGGATCATTTTAATAATTAATATAATAAAATATGATTGTTTTTGCTATCTTAACATTAGGCTTATTATTATTATTATGTCATTTTTTTCATCATATTTCGATTTCTGCTTTGGTCTCACTACCAACCAAGTCTGCGGGGAGACCTAAGGCAGGTAGTGGCGTGTTGTTATGGCTCCATTTCATGTTTTTCTATCTTCCCTATCATCCCCAGCATTACATAGATAAAGTTTTCCTTAGTGTGTGGGCTGTACTTAATAAGACAATTTTTTGTATATCTCTTAAGCTGGGGTTTCCAGGGATTCTTTCAATGTGTTGTTTTGTTCCATTTTTTATCATTCCAAGTGAACCTACTATCACTGGCACAACTCTTGTTTTCAATTTCCACATTTTTTTCTCTTTCAATTTCCAGGTCTTTATATTTTGACAGTTTTTCAAATTCCTTGATTGCTATGTTACAATCCGCTGAACAAGCCATATCAATTAATAGACAAGTTTTCTCCTTCTGGTTTTTAACAATAATGTCTGGCCTGTTTGCTTCAATTTTTCTGTCTGTGTAGATGGTGTAATCCCATAGAATGGTTACATCTTCTATTTCTGTAACCGGTGCTGGGTGATGTTCATACCATTGTTTGTTTACAGCTTTTCCATAATGTTTGCACATTGCCCAATGTAAATATTGCCCAATGTAAATATTGCCCAACTCTATCGTGGCGATTTTTATATTCATTTGGGGCAAGCACAGAACAGCCTGAGATTAGGTGGTCTATTGTTTCTTGGTGTTTATCACAAAACCTGCATTTTGGTTCCATATTATTATGCATAATATTTGCCTGAAAGTTTCTAGTGAAAAGACTTTGGTCTTGTGCTGCAAGAATAAAGCCTTCAGTCTCAGACTTTAATCCAGATGCGCGTAACCATCGATGAGTATTAACTTTGTCAACATTGGATTTATTGGCACGTTCTAGATATTGGCCATGCAGAGTTTTGTCTTTCCAGCGCTGTTTCATCTGTTCAAGAGCTTTATCTTTGGCTTTCATTTTCATATTTTTTGCCGCAATAGTTGGTTCTTGGCTTCTGTTTTGCTTTTCTACAGAATCTACTAACTGTAAATCTTGTTTGTATTTACTGCCTTCTTTTATTATTGAATATTTTTTCTTTCTTTCTTCATGTTGCCTTACTAATTGTATCATCCAATCCTTTGTTGTTTCTATGTATGTTAGTAAGCCAATAGTTGTTTTCTTGTATGACAATTCCAGCTGAATAAGACCTCTTCCACCTTTTTGACGGGGTACGTATAGACGGTCTACATCAGCCTTTGGATGATGCATCTTATGCTTAGAAAGAAGCATTCTAGTTATCGAGACAATTTTTTGTATTTCTCTCAAGCTGTGAATTTCAATGATTTTTTCAATGTGTTGTTTTGTTCCTTTTTTTTATCATTCCAAGCGCACCTCTTATCACTAGTACTATTCTTGTTTTCAATTTCTCAATTTTTTTTTCTAGTTTTATAATTTTTCAAATTCTTTTGTTGCTATGTTGCAATCCGCTGGGGAAGCCATATTAACTAGTAGGCAAAGATTTTTCCCTTTTTGGTTTTTGATAATTAAACCCCACCCATTTGCTTCAATGTTTCTCTCTGTAAAGACGATGTAATCTCATAGAATGGTGATATGTTCTATTTCAGTAAACGGTGTTGGGTGATGTTCATACCAGCGTTTGTTAACATCTTTTTGAAACTGTTTGCACATTTGCCGGTGTAAATATTGCCTCACTATCGTGACGATTTTTATATTCATTATTATTATTATTATTATTATTATTATCATTTTGTCATTTTTCATCATATTTCGATTTCTGCTATGGTCACACAACCAACCAAATCTTCGGGAAGACCTAAGGTAGGTCGTGACGTGTTGTTATGGCTCCATTTCATTTTTTTTTCTCTCTCCCCTATCATCGCTAGCGTTACATAGACAAAATTCTCCTAAGTGTGTGGGCTGTACTTAGCAAGACAATATTTTTGTATATCTCTTAAGCTGGGGTTTCTACGGATTCTGTCAATGTGTTGTTTTGTTCCATTTTTATCATTCCAAGTGAACCTACTATCACTGGCACAATTCTTGTTTTCAATTTCCACATTTTTTCTATTTCAATTTCCAGGTCTTTATATTTTGACAGTTTTATGAATTCCTTGATTGCTATGTTACAATCCGCTGGACAAGCCATATCAATTAATAGACAAGTTTTCTCCTTCTGGTTTTTAACACTAATGTCTGGCCTGTTTGCTTCAATTTTTCTGTTTGTGTAGATGTTGTAATCTCATAGAATGGTGACATCTATTTCTGTAACCGGTGCTGGGTGATGCTCACACCAGTGTTTGTTTACAGATTTTCCATATTGTTTGCACATTGTCCAATGTAAATATTGCCCCACTCTATCGTGGCGATTTTTATATTAATTTGTGGCAAGTACAGAACATCTTGAAATTAGATGGTCTATTGTTTCTTGGTCTTTATCACAGGACCTGCATTTTGGATCGACCTTATTATGTATATTTTCTTGATAGTTCCTAGTGAAACGACTTTAGTCTTGCACTGCAAGAATAAAGCCTTCAGTCTCAGACTTTAATCCAGATGCACGTAACCATCGATGCATATTAATTTTATCAACATTGGATTCATTGGCACGTACTGGATATTGGCCATGCAGAAGTTTGTCTTGCCAGCCTTGTTTCATCTGTTCAAGAGATTTATCTTTGGCTTTCATTTTCATATTTTTTGCCGCAATAGTTTGTTCTTGGCTTCTGTTATGCTTTTCTACAGAGTCTATTAAATGTAAATCTTGTTTGTATTTACTACCTTCTTTTATTATTGAATATCTTTTCTTTCTGTTTTCATGTTGTTTGACTAATTGTATCATCCAGTCCTTTGCTGTTTCTATGTATGTTAGTAAGCCAATAGTTGTTTTCTTGTATGACAATTCTAGCTGAATAAGACCTCTTCCACGTTCTTTACGGGGTATGTATAGACGGTCTACATCAGCCTTTGGATGATGCATCTTATGCTTAGAAAGAAGCTTTCTTATTTTAGAATTCATTTGGCTGATGTCGTTTAGAGTCCAGTTTAAGATGTTGAAACTATATTGGACAACTGGGATTGCAAGGCTATTAATGGCCATAGTTCTGTTCTGAGAATTCAATTCAGTTTTATGAATTCCTTGGATTTCTGTTCTATATACACTTTCTTCCGGAATCTAACGAGATATCCAAGGTCATAAATGGTTTCTTGACGTTTTTCACTGATCGCTGAAAAAAAAAAAAAAAAAAAACGAAGATTACCCATGTTTTATATAGATAAAGCTCTTCGGGAACTCTAGTTGTGAGTGTTATTTTTTTTTTCATTTCTTTTAGGGATAGGCTACCAGGAATCTCTTTAATGAATTCATCGAAATCTTTCCCAATCAAACCGAGGACTCCAAATACAGCTGAAAATATTGATGTCTTCATGTGCCACAATTTTTAGATTTCCACTTCAAGATTCTTGTAATTTGATTGTTTTTGAAGATCTTCAAAGATACGTCATAATCTGCAGGGATTGCCATGTTCATCAGAAAGCACATAATGTTTTTGTTGGTTTTGATCACGATGTCTGGTCGATTAGATTTGATTATTGTTCGTGTTTTTTTTTGAAGTCTCACAAAATTTACATAGAACCTATCGCCATAACCAGTTTGGATGGTGTTCATACCAATATTTCTTGCAGTTTCATTTCTATAAAATTTACAGAATTTCGAATGTAAATATTAGTACACTATCAAGCTATAACTGTGAAACCTGATAAATTATGGAAAATTTTTTCTGGATATTTTATCACATAATCTTCTTTTCGGATTGACACATCTTCTCCGTGTGTGTAATTGGTAATTTCCAGTTTGCATGCATTGGTCTTTTGCGGTAAAATAAAAGCTTCGGTTTCAGTTTTTAACCCTGCGCTGATAGGTAAAAGATTTGTCTACATCAGCTTGTTTGGTATGGACATTATTATTATCATTATAATTTTTGTTATATCATTTTCATCATTTTTCGATTTCGACTATGGTCACACTACCTACCATGTCTGCGGAAAGACCTAAGGCAGGTAGTGGTGTGTTGTTATGGCTCCATTTAATTTTTTCTCTATATTCCATCATTAGAGTTACATAGACAAAATTCTCCTTAGTGTGTGGGCTGTACTTAATAAGACAAATTTTGTATATCTCTTAAGCTGGGGTTTCCAGGGATTCTTTCAATGTGTTGTTTTGTTCCATTTTTTATCATTTCAATTGCACCTACTATTACTGGCACGATTCTTGTTTTCAATTTCCACATTTTTTCTATTTCAATTTCCAAGTCTTTATATTTTGACAGTTTTTCGAATTCCTTGGTTGCTATGTTACAATCCACTGGACAAGCCATATCAATTATTAGACAATTTTTTTTTCTTTTTGGTTATCATCACTAGGGGAAACCATGATCTATTCTTGTTTTCAATTCTCAATTTTTTTCTATTTCATTTTCCAGGTCTGAATTTGATAGTGTTACGAGGATGCATTTATATATAAAAATAATATTAATAATGTCTAAAAATTTGTAGTAAGGGATTCTATTGAGTCCTACTTGTATTACTGTTATGAGGATGCATTTATATATAAAAATAATATTAATAATGTCTAAAAATTTGTAGTTAGGGATTCTATTGTCCTACTTGTTATTACAAAAAAGTTTTAATTCATGAAGTAGTCGTAAAAATAAGGAAATTAGAAATAGAACATTTGGAAGATGCTAGAATGTCCAAGAAAATTCTAATAAAATCTAGAGAATTCTAAAGGATTATAGAATATGCAAATTAGGTGTTAGCCTCTAAAAAATAGGTTTTAGGAAGAGAGTAGTTAGTTGTTAACAGGATTTGCTGACATTATCAACTCCGACCTGATTCGTGGATCTGTGTATCTAGCCGAAAGAATCTCTAAGAAAAGTTGCCGAACAATTAAACCTGAAATAGAACCTCATGGAACTATTTGGGTAAATAAATATTTTGACTCTTTCATTGACCAAACTAATAATTATTCTTTATATACACATTTGAGGATTTCCAAAAGGTATAGCACACAAATTTCTTTGCTATCTTAACTGGGTAAAGATATTTGACACCTTCTTTCCCCTTTTTAACACTTTGCCTGCCAGTAGTAAACTGTTTTACTTTTTGAATGCAAAAACTGTATATTTGTAAATATCTTTATTTAATGTTTTGGTAAATTAAATATTTGTTTGTGATTTATCTCTAAGTTTTGGTTAATCAAATTTTTTTTCTTTTGTTACACATAACACGTAACAATAGTTTTTCAAATTCCTTGGTTGCTAAGTTACAATCCGCTGCTCAAGCCAAATCAAATAATAGGCAAGTGTCTTTTTTTTTTTTTTTGACAATAATGTCCGGTTTATTTGCTTCAATTTTCCTGTTTGTGGAGATGGTGTAATCCCATAAAAAGGTAACATCTTCTGTTTCTGTAACTGGTACTGGATGATGTTCATAACAGTGTTTGTTGACATATTTTTCAAATTATTATTATTATTATTATTATTATTATTATTATGTCAGTTAAGTGCTATACGTGATACACGCTTTGGGCGATCATATCTCGAAAGAGACATGACTGACTGGGCAGAAGATTATCTCGCAGTAGGTTGCCATTTTTTTCTGCTGTAGACTAGTTGCCAGCCAAGGCTATAGAACCCAATCTATCCTGTTATTTAACCCATAATTAGAGGGAAGAAACGGATTAATTCCGTTTCCAAGGGTATTCGCACGTAAGTGAATGCAAGGAATTAAACTAGAATTCGAACTTGACTCTCCGACTTCTCGTTACGAGCCGACTTCCACTACACCGCAACGCATATTATTATTATTATTATTATTACACCACTTAAAAAAAAGTGTGGTTTAAGAAAAGAAAAAGAAAATATAGTTTTTAATGTTTTTAATATATTATTTTTAATATTATCTCTATTTTCAAATTTTGAAAAAAAATTTTTTGAATTGCAGACAGGTATTAAAAAATATACAAAAATGTCTTTAAAAATGTCATTTATCTTAAGAACGACACTTGTACTGGGAATCAACTCAAAAAAGACAATGAAATTGCGCACTTCTTTATATTGAAAGTGTTGCGTTAATCATTTTATTATTATTATTATTATTATTATTATTATTATTATTATTATTATTATTACTATTATTATGTCATTTTTCATCATATTTCGATTTCTGCTTTGGTCTCACTACCAACCAAGTCTGCGGGGAGACCTAAGGCAGGTCGTGGCGTGTTGTTATGGCTCCATTTCATGTTTTTCTATCTTCCCTATCATCCCCAGCATTACATAGATAAAGTTTTCCTTAGTGTGTGGGCTGTACTTAATAAGACAATTTTTTGTATATCTCTCAAGCATTCAGTAACATAGCTTGACCTCATCAGGTACACTACAATGAAGTGACATAATGATAAGTTGTTCCTTTTTTTTTACGAATTTTTCGTTATGAAAATATATAACAGTGAAACTATCGCATTACATCGGTGATCGATACGAGTTTATCATTTGGTCATTCGAATAAGCCTCATTAGGGTAATAGACAGTCATCTGCCCGAAGGATCATCACTAGCGGGAATCATGATGTACAAAAAATATATGTACTCAAATCAGGATTTTTTAATAATATATATACTTCAATCATGATCTATGAATAATATGTACTTAAAAGCAAGATAAAAATTAAAGAATATTACATATTAATTTTTCTGTTTAAGTTAGTGTTTACTATCTAATGTGTTGCTAAAATGCGTCTTCCCAACAATGGAATAATCGCCAGAACTAGTGGGCTTTTATTTTTGCTGAGTAAATGCATGTGGAGTACATGTGTATGTACAGACATCAAAAGGTATATTTCTACTACTACTACTACAGCTACTGCTCCTCCTACTGCTTTTAATAATAATGTATTCACTATAATAACACTCGGCTTTCAATAATAGCTAGACACTACAGAAAACTGGATGCTGATTTGTGTCAAAGAACATAAAAGAAATAAGAAACTTTATTTAGTAATAAAGGAAGCGAAAAATTCAAAAGAGAATTTCGAGTGGGTGAAGAAGAGAAAATAAACTATAATCAGCCTACTGCAAAAAGTCAAAAGCAAATGTAATGTACCAAATGTAGAAACGATGGCAAGTTAAGCTTTATAATGCCCAATACTTTGCCATACCAAAAAAGATGATGTAGACAAACCCCATGCCAATCATTGGTGACGTAGTGCAGGGTTTAATCAAGATTTTATTCGTACTACATAACACCAATTCTTACTAACTAAATACTAAAACATATTCTTATATTTCCAGCATAAAAACCAATTCATACTAACTAAAAACTATTCTTACATTTACTGCATAAAAGCAATTCTTACTAACTAAATACTAAAAACTATTCTTACATTTACTGCATAAAACCAATTCAAACTAACTAAATACTAAAATCTATTCTTACATTTACTGCATAAAACCAATTCTTACTAACTAATTACTAAAAACTATTCTTACATTTACTGCATAAAACCAATTCTTACTAATTACTATAAACTATTCTTACATTTACTGCATAAAACCAATTCTTACTAACTTATTACTAAAAACCATTCTTACATTTACTGCATAAAACCAATTCTTACTAACTAAATACTAAAACTATTCTTACATTTACTGCATAAAACCAATTCTTACTAACTAAATACTAAAATCTATTCTTACATTTACTGCATAAAACCAATTCTTACTAACTAAATACTAAAACCTATTCTTATATTTATTGCATAAAACCAATTCTTACTAACTAAATATTATCAAGCAAACATACTGATGCTGTGGTGAATATCCAGAAACAACTGACCATCTTGTATCAGGTTTCACGTTATTAGCATCCACAAAATATGAAACATGACACGAGAGAGTGGGCCAATAGGAGCACTAAAAAGTCTGAAACGACAAGGAAACTACAAAATACATTAGTATGAACATCATCTAGACTCGGTTACTAACATGAGACTTGTAACTATTTCACTGGACTTTACAATACACGCAAACAGAACAATCAAAGCTTATCGGACAGACAACGTGTTTAATGACAACACAAACAAAAAGTACTTTCTTATTTACATGGCAATTCCTGCAGATTTATAATATATCTTGGAAGATGATTTTTTTAAAACTATCAAATACAAAAAAATCACAAAAAATTAGCTAATGAAGAAAATAATAATTCCGATTGTTGTTGAGAGTCTGGGATTAATCGAAAACGTTTTGGATAAACTCATTGAAGAGATCCCTAGTACTTCATGCTTTAGACATATTTCCAAAAAAATGTCTCACACGTACAGCTCATCACTTACGAAGGGTTTTATCTATGCAAACCGCCATGATGCCATGATCTGGCCTTAGGTTTCTGGTTAGGAAACGGTAAAAAATAAATATACAACAGAATTCCAAGGATTAATAATAATGTGGAAAAAAAATGTAGAAATTGAAAACAAGAATCGTGCCAGTGACAGTAGGTGCACTTGGAATGATAAACAATGGAACAAAACAACACATTGAAAGAATCTCTGGAAACCCCAGCTTAAGAGATATACAAAAAAAACTGTCTTGTTACGTACAGCCCACACACTCAGGAGAATTTTGTCTATGTAACTCTAGGGATGTTAGAAGAGATAGAAAAACATGAAATGGAGTCATAACAACACACCACGACCTGCCTTAGGTCTTCTCGCAGACTTGGTTGGTAGTGCGACCATAGCAGAAATGGAAATATGATGAAAAATGACAACAACATAATAATAATAATAATAGTAGGGGCGCTTAGAATGATAAAAAAGAACAAAATAACACACTGATATTCCAGTTTAAGAGATGTACGAAAATTGTCTTGTTAAGTACAGTCACACTCCACACACTAAGAAGAACTTTGTCTACGTAACGCTAGTGATGTTAGGGGAGATAGAAAAACAAATGAATTGTAGACACAGCAATACACTACTACCTACCTTATGTCACTCTGCAAAATTTTAGATAGTATGACGATAGCAAAAATTAACTTATGATGAAATTGTCAACAATAATAATAATAAAAAGGATACAATTAGGCAAACAACATGAAAACAGAATAAGAAAAAGAATTCAATAATGAAAGAAGGCAGTAAACACAAGCAAGATTTACATTTAGTAGATTCTGCAGAAAAGCAAAACAGAAACCAAGAACCAAATGTTGCAGCTAAAAATACGAAAAAGAAAGCCAAGGATAAAGCTCTTGAACAGATGAAACAATGCTGGCAAGACAAACCTCTGCATGGCCAATAAACAGAACGTGTTAATCTAAACTTATTTATAAATGGAACTTTGTCTGGTTGTGTGAGTTTGTGTATCCGTGACCTATAGATTCCGAAACGGCTGAACCGATTTTCTTGAAAACTTACACAGTTGTACTATAAGCGTCTGCGAGTGTTCTTAGCTAGGTTTTATGTCGAGGTACCTCCGATAAATATCGAAAATCGATAATCGAAAAAATCGGGTTATAGAAGCAGTGGTCCGATTTTAATAAAATGTGATACACTCATAAACAAAGACATAAGAAACTACATTCAGAAGTTTTAAGGTTGCAGTTCTTACAGTAGTGCAGAAAATCGATAATATATATATGAAAGGCAGGATGTTTGTATGTGTGTCTGTTTATCTGCCTGTATGCCTATTTTTTTCAGCCCTTTTTTAGTTCTTGCTTCGGGTTTGGCTCTAAGTAGGTATAATTGTAGTTCTTAATCTCAGCCATGATACCATTTACTCAGAAGACTTATTTAGCCTTCAAAATTCAGTTTACGACGAAAGAATCTTATTTGATATCTATATCAGGAAATCAAAATTTGACTGAAATCCATTCATTTTTCTTTCAGTTTATGGTTTCGCTTTAAGTGGAAACAACTATTGCTTTTTAGTTTTTCGTGCCAACGTCCAAAGAGTCTGAACTCCAGGACCATGGATTAGTTTTAAAGCTTTCATTACACCCGAGCAACGCCGGGCTATACTGCTAGTAATTGATATAGTCAATACTTATCGATGGTTACGAGCATCTGGATGAAAGTCTGAAACTGAAGGCTTTATTCTTGCAGCACAAGACCAAAGTCTTTTCACTAGGAACTTTCAGGAAAATATTATACATAATAATGTGGAACCAAAATGCAGGTACTGTAATAAACACCAAGAAACAATTGACCATCTAATCTCAGGTTGTTCTGTACTTGCCACAAATGAATATAAAAATCGCCACGATAGAGTGGGGCAATATTTACATTGGACAATGTGCAAACACTATGGAAAATCTGTAAAATACACTGGTATGAACATCACCCAGCACCGGTTACAGAAATAGAAGATGTCACCATTCTATGGGATTACACCATCTACACATACAGAAAAATTGAAGTAAACAGGCCGGACATTATTGCTAAAAACCAAAAAGAAAAACTTGACTATTAATTGATATGGTTTGTCCAGCAGATTGTAACATAGCAATCAAGGAATTCGAAAAACTGTCAAAATATAAAGACCTGAAATTTCAAATAGAAAAAATGTGGAAATTGAAAACAAGAATTGTGCCAGTGATAGTAGGTGCCCTTGGAATGATGAAAAATGGAACAAAACAACACATTGAAAGTATCCCTGGAAACCCCAGCTTAAGAGATATACAAAAAAATTGTTTTGTTAAGTATAGCCCACACACTATGGAGAACTTTGTCTATGTAACGCTAGGGATGATAGGGGAGATAGAAAAAACATGAAATGGAGCCATAACAACACACCACGACCTGCTTTGGGTCTTCCTGCAGACTTGGTAGGTAGTGCGACTATAGTAGAAATGGAAATATGATGAAAAATGACAAGAACATAATAATAATAGTTAAGAGAAAAGAAAAACGGAAAGAAAAAACACGGTGTTTAACAAAGTTAAACAATACAAATGACAAATAAACGTATGCAAATTACTAAATTCTCACCCGAGAGAAATGAACAGAATGCCAGGAGAGTTCTCTAAGATTTATCTTAAGCTGTTTGATTGATTACTCTTAGTAAAATTTCAAGTTGCTCAAGCCCTGTTTCAGTTGTATAATGTGACATCAACAAAGCTTACAGAACATTTGATTACAAATGACTTTAATTTTGACATGGATCTTATAGCATATTTTGAAAGAAAAAATGTTCAGAATCTACCGAACTTTCAACCTTTAAAACACATGAGAATAATTGCACATGCAAATTAATCACTTCTTAGTCCGCAGAGATGAACAGAATGACAGGAGTGCTCCATGAGATTCATACTAAGCTGTTTGGTTGATTCCTCTTAGTCAGTCAGTTAAGTGCCATACGTGATACAACTTTGGGCGATCATGTCCCGAAAGAGACATGAATGACTGGGCTGAAGATTATCCCGCAGTAGGTTGCCATTGCTTTCTGTGGTAGACTGGTTGCCTAGCCAAGTCTATAGAACCCAATCTGTTCTGTTATTTGACTCATAGCTTGAGGGGAAAGAAATGTATTATATTATTATGTAGCAATTAGTGGGGGATCGGTTTTCTATTGTTATGAAGTAATAAACTAATCCCTCACTTTTTAACCAGTAGAAGCCTTAATCATTATTCCAACTATTATACTCAGTCAGTCAGTTAAGTGCCATACGTGATACATGCTTGGATGATCACGAAAGAGACATGACTGACTGGGCAAAAGATTATCCTGCAGTAGGTTGCCATTGCTTTCTGCGGTAGACTGGTTGCCAATTAAGGCTATAGAACCCAATCTGTCCTGTTATTTGACTCATAACTGGAGGGAGGAGACGGATTAATACCTTTCCCAATGGTATTTGTGCGTAAGTAAATACAGGAAGTTCAACTGGAATTCGAACTCGGCACAACGATTTGTCGTTCCGAGTCGATATCCGCTGCACCACAATGCTCTTAGTAACTAATCTATTACCGGAAAATTTCAAGATGCAGAAGATCACCATCATATTAAACAAGTTTCAATTGTAGGTTTTCATGCTGGCGTTTTTATTCGTGTTCATTACCTGGGCAACCATTCTTTTCATTACATGACAAAGACAATTTTTGGCAAATTTATATTATTTCATATCTAACCAAAATTGCTTAAATATAACTTGAAGAAGACAACATTATTAAACATTGTCCGCATATTTGTTGCCATATTCACGATGTTTTGGCCGTTATACGCTCCGGCCTTCTTCAGGTAATGGGAATTTCAAATTTTTGTCCCGTCCCCCAGACTAGATTATTCTAGTTTGGAATGTCTTAGTATCAGTTATCTCCCTTTATATCAACTCTCCAGGTTTTTGTTCACCACTGCTGTGGCCAGATATTGAACTCACAACTCTTTTCGGTCAAGTCGATTATTTCAACCATTGCTTTTATCCATAAGACCATGTGTCCTTGAGTGTAAGAATGTTTGGTACTTATAAATAAACATATTATATAAATTAATTATATACCTGATGTCTCAGTAACATTTTTTCCCAGAGCTCATATTACAATTTGCATTGTTGTTTTCCTCTTGCACTCTGTATTACTGGTTTCCATACTGTATCTATGTCTATGGTTGGCCAGCTTAAGAGATTTTTGTGGCCTAGCATATGCGCTGATACCCTAAGTTTTCGTATTTTCAATGATGTTTTTGTTTATTATTTCAACTTCATCCCACAAAACACTGTGATCTCCCTTTCCCCTCCATATATGAGAAGTAATAATACCTTTTCCAATTACCTGAAGACAGCCGGAGCGTACACCGGCCGAAACGTCATGAATATAGCAATAAAAATGAAGTTAACAATCTGAACATTGCAAATAGTGTAAATAATTACAATACCCCATTTCAGAAATATAGACAGATAGGGCAGTATCTAATTACTTTCATGTTTTATTCCAGTTTTTATCTATGTTTTGGTTTTAACCATGGACATGACTTTTGTACAATCATTACACAAATCCAGTATTTTTCACTTCAGATCTTTGCTTTTGCTACCTTGAAAAATATTCTCACAAATAAACATGAACATTTTAATAATAATTTCTTTTATGGAATTTTCTCTTTGATACCTTGACTTTAGGAAAAGTTTAAACGCAATTTCAATCGTTATTGTTTGTCTTCTTAATTCCTGTTCTTTTATTGTTCTTTCCTTAATTATGTTTTCTTCTCATATTATTATAAGTCCAATTCTTACAGTTTCTTCCTTCGCTTGTGGAACCCTCTTCCGAATTCTTGCTTTCTAGTCAACTTTGATCTTCAAAAAAGTAAATGCAATTTAAATCGTTATCTTATATCTTCTTAATACCTGTTCTTTTATTGTTCTCTTTCCTTAATTGCTCTCTCTCTCATATTATTAGAAGTCCTATGCTAACAGTTTCTTCTCTCCCTTGTTGAACAATCATCCTGCTTTTTGCATTTCATTTAACTTTGATCTTCGAAAATTTAAATGTATTGACAGTCATTATCTTATTGTCTTAATTCTTGCTTTTTTCTTTCCTTAATATTGATTTTTCTTTCTCATACTATTTCACAATCAGTAATCATTGCCTTTTAGTTGCTTTACCGCTTTGATTGTGATGAGATGATTAAAAATGTATCTTTCTCCGTAGAAAATCATATATTGTAATCGATAATATGTGAATTATATTGAAATACATTGTCAATCATCTTCTGTCACCTTAAAATCCTGGTCGTTTATTGTATTTTCTTCTGAATAATGATTTTTTCAGTTTCTTTAATTTTTATATTAAGCCCTTGTGTCTTAGTGACATTGTCACCTTGTTTGGATTAAAATGACTGGCGACCTGAAGGAGACTACAATCACTTGTAAATTTAGTAATTATCAATTTTTTTTACTTTTTTCAGTGCAATCTTATCATCGATTACACCCTAAACTCTCCGATTGAAAAAAAAAAAAGATTGAAACATTTTAATATTTTAACAATTTTAGGAGGAGCTCAGTTTTTCATACAACCTTATAGTAAATCGATCCTATGCAATTAACTTTTTTGTTTGCGCATATTCAACAACTGAATCCTTTGTGAAGTTTTTGAATAAAGCCATTCTTGGAGTTTTAGAGGAAGATTCCATCGTAAGAACTGAAGAAAACTTGAAAAAAACAAAAAGAAGAACAAAAATTCGCCTCCAAAAACCAAAACAAAGCGACCCCAAGGCGAGTCGTTCCAAAATGGAGGATCGATTTACTATAACGTTGTATGAGAAACTAAGCGCCCCCTAAAATTGTTTAAATATTGAAATTTTTCTAAATTCTTTTTTGATAATCGCAAACTTTATGTAATAACCGATAAGACTGCGTTGAAAAAGTTAAAAAAAAAAAAGAAGAAAAACAACAAATTTAAAGGTGGTGGCAGTTTCCTTTAGAACCGCCGGAATTTTTTGTAATAATGTTCACCAAATACAAGGTCTAAGAACTACTCAGAATAGATTGGTTACTATATAGTGCCGTATTTGAATAAAAAAGGGCAGTTAATGGAAGTATGCAGAAAAGATAACAGCTAACGCTAGTGGTGGTAGTCTCCTTCAGGTCCGCCAAATGATTAAAAAACAAAACATAAAAAGTAGAGAAACTGGATGCATTATGAGAAACGAATTTTAGTGACAAGCTCCTCTGTAGCAGATCAGCTGCTGCCGTGAACGAGGATATCGAGAAAGCGGCTGACGCATTCATAACAGCTAGCTATGGTAAAAGTCTATGTAAGCCTTCATATTAATCATGGTAGTTTCTGCAGCTTAGTACATTTTTCTGGCTACTTAGTTTTGTAAAAAATTAATTCCCAAAATGCTGATAGAGGTCATGAAGAATCTTGGGGTGGTTTCAGTCGAAGAGTTTCTAAAACTTTGCAACAAGGATAACAGCTTTCTAAGCAGGATAATCTCAAGAGATAAGACCTAGGAATATCATCATAATCCACAAAGAAAAAATAACTAATAATATGGTGCCATCTTTATTCACCAACAAAGAAGTTTAAAACATTACGTTCAACAAACAGAAAACTAATAACTTCTGTGTTCTTGGACCAGAATTTAAACATATTGTTATGATGAATGCTCAATCACACTGCTATGAATTTTAATTCATACTTAAACACATCATTAAAATTCATAGGACAGTTTATTCCAGTTCGGTTATATTTGAAAATGAGTGATATGCTCTTGCAACATGGTAATAGAAGGCCTCAGAGTAACTTAAAGACCAGATAATCAGTAATATAAGTGGACAATTTTGCCTCAGTATTCATGAAGGAATACACCAAATTGACAAAGGTTCTACAATGATGATGAAATGAAAAAAACTATTGTTACATTTTAAAGACCAGATAATCAGTAATATAAGTGGACAATTTTGCCTCAGTATTCATGAAGGAATACACCAAATTGACAAAGGTTCTACAATGATGATGAAATGAAAAAACTATTGTTACATGTCTAAAAATGTATCTAAAACTATGAGGTTCGTTTAAATATGGAGTACCATGATAGTAAAGTAAGTCGATTATATTGAGGACTTGAATCCTTACATATCGTATCATTTAAAATGTATTGCGTACTTCTAATATTAAATTTGTTGTTAGTAAAAAGAAGACGCTTTATTTTTTTTTTTTTTACCAGTCTTTTTAAACTATTTCGATATTGGAGTAGATAGACTAAACTATCGCCCGGTTGACACTCCACCCACATCTATTGAACAGGTGAAGAGGCTCATCCCTTGTTTCCTGTTTAGGATGTGGTTTCCGGCTTTCTCTTTTCCATTCTTTTTACCCTTACGTAGCCCCCTGCGCATCAGTGGCGTTACCGCCTTGCTTGGGGTGATATGATTAAAAAAAAAAAAAAAAAAAAAAAAAAAAAAAAAATTAAATACTAGTTGGACGCTCCTATTATATATCACATGGTTCTGGAGGATTATGGCCATATGACGTTGTAATAACGGTTCTTGTACGATCACCAGTACCAAGATGGGTCACCGCTTGGGTAAACCAAGTGTTGTAAGCTTGAATGTACGAGTAGTATAATGAATAACACCTCCGAAATAGAGATCGATGAACCGATTTCCAATTGCCGTTAAGTTTGTTGTATTCATTTCCGCGCAAATACCCTTGGTAAAGGTATGACTCTACTCTTTTTTTGCTTCCTTTCCTTAGTTACGGGTTAATTAGTAGGGTGTGTAACTGTAAATCATTATTATTTCACAAAAATTTTTAAAAATTAAAAAATACTTTCTGGCTATAAATACACTGCAAAAGATTGATAGATCGTAAAACGCAAATCAATCCATTAATCAGTTGAGATTATTGACAAAATTCAATGTATTCATACTCTACTTGGAATCTCGACTTTCTCATTGTTTTTAACAAATATACTCAGTAAAAATATAATGACGCCATTTCTCCGCTTACCCTTCCAGAAAGTAAATGTGTATAAACGGAAAGTAAATGTGTATAAACAGAAATCAAAGGAAATAATAATAATAACAATAATAATATCACTGGCACGATTCTGGTTTTTCAATTTCCACATTTTTTCTATTTCAATTTCTAGGACAAAATATAAAGACGTTGAAATTGAAAGAGAAAAAAATGTGGAAATTGAAAACAAGAATCGTGCCAGTGATAGTAGGTGCACTTGGAATGATAAAAAAATGGAACAAAACAACACATTGAAAGAATCCCTGGAAACCCCAGCTTAAGAGATATACAAAAAATTGTCTTGTTAAGTACAGCCCACACACTAAGGAGAACTTTGTTTATGTAATGCTAGGGATGATAGGGGAGATAGAAATAAACATGAAATGGAGCCATAACGACAACCCACGACCTGCTTTAGGTCTTCCCGCAGACATGGTAGGTAGTGCAACCATAGCAGAAATAGAAATATAATGAAAAATGACATAATAATAATGAAATTAACTGATTACTGAATAAAAATTGCTTAAACTTTAGTCCTTTCTGTCTAATCTATCTTTCTGGCTAATGGTAATCGTAGGGCTGGTAGATTTTAAATTTAAAGTAACCTCTCTGTAAAAAAAAAAAAAAAAAGAAAAAATTGGTTGTCATGCGTTAATGGGTTTCGGCACCCTAGTTTAGTAAGAGCGAATTAAATCAAAGAAGACATGAAACATAAGCTATTATATTCAGAGTTTACAGAAAACATTGGAACTATAGTGTATATTGTCAGAATTTTAAAATAATATAATTATATACCAATTTTTTATCTATCATTTGAATTCACCCTGTAATCTGTTTAGGAGATGAATCGTCAAATCTTTTCATACTAATAATCTCCTTTTTGAGGGGTACTTCAACTGGGAGTAATGGTTAGCAAGCTTATGTTCGTAGATTAATTATGAATGAGTGGTGAGTTCGCTACTCACTGGTTGCTCCATACTTTCGACCTTGTGCCACAGCTAAGCTACGCGTAGTAAACCGCAATATTAAGTTTGTTGAAAATGAAAAATAAGTTATAAAAGTATTATAACAGAATAACCAATACAGGGTGCTATGGATAAATGTTCGTCTAAATTATGCAATAAAATAACACTGACATCTCATTTTAACAGATATATTTACCAAAATTACACAAAAATATCTTGAAATACTAAAGAGTAAATTTATTCAATAAAATCACCATTGCCTTAAACCATGCAATACTGATTCCTATGTCCTCAATGTCTATATCTATAAATGCTCTGCAGGGTGCGATGAATGAATTGTCTTCAAAATAACACTGACATCTCATTTTAACAGATATATTTACCAAAATTACACAAAAATATCTTGAAATACTAAAGAGTAAATTTATTCAATAAAATCACCATTGGTTTAAACCATGCAATACTGATTCCTATGTCCTCAATGTCTATATCTATAAATGCTCTGCAGGGTGCGATGAATGAATTGTCTTCAAAATAACACTGATATCTCATTTTAACAGATATATTTACCAAAATGACACAAATAATCTTGAAATAATATACAGTAAATTTTTTCAATAAAATAGCCATTGGCTTCAACTACGGCAACCAGACAACTTCGGAATCTTTCGCAACTCTTCTGGTGAATCTTCTTGTTTAAGTTTGCGAATATTAACATAATCCTTGTATTCAGTTCATTTTTAGTGTTGCATTGAGTTTTGTTGCCCCATACATAATAATAATAATAGTTATGTGTCTCACATATAATAATCAAAGTGGGGTTACAGTCTGGGGGTTTTGGTGGCCAGATGTAACAGGTGATGTGGTCACAAAAATTGTCTGACAGCCATCACTGAATTCTCCTGTTTGTGTGGTATATTGGCAGACATAGGATTTTTCAGCAGCCACTCTCTTGACCCAGAGCAGCGCTATCTTCTCAAGGCACTTGATGCAAGCCCCCGTGTTAAGTTTGTGACCCCGTGGGAAGATGAATCGAGACATAGCGTTGCCTTCACTTGGGATAACTTCAAACAACTTCGTAATCACCATTGGATTCATCCAATTCTTTCCGAATCCACTGCACTGTATTCTGATTGACACCCAAACACTCTGAAATGTTTATATTGGAGCTTTTGGCGCGAATTCGAAGCAGTACAACATGCCATTTCTAAATTTCTGGCGAAGTGTATTTTGCGATGGTGTTTTTTTTTCGCATACGGTACCCAACTAACCAGACTACAATATGCAGTTAACAAAATCCAAAACAAAGAACGCACATAAGCGAAATTAAAAATATAAACAGTAACAATTTACCCATCGCAACCTATACTTTCACATTTTTTTTTAATCATATCACCCCGAGCAAGGCGGTAACACCACTGATGTGCAGGGGGCTACGTAAGAGTGAAAAGATTGGAAAAAAGAAAGCCGGAAACCACATCCTAAACAGGGAACAAGGGATGAGCCTTCTACAACCTGTTCAATAGACGTGGGTGGAGTGTGAACCGGGCTTACAAACAAGATGAATATTTACTGCAAGGCGATACTGATAACAGGCGTGGCAGCTACACGACGAGGTCCATGATTGTAGGCGGTCATGTATCGACCTAAATTACTACTAAATAACAATTTCTGAGAAAGCTTTTAGCAAGGAACCTTTTAGTAAAATTATACAGTAATTAGTTAATTAGAAAATATAATAATCCTTATTAGGAAGAACCTTTAAATATTATTGACTCAAAAGGTACCTCCGCAAAATCACTGAAAAAACAGCATAGTATAAAGGAAAAAAAAGCCCCAAACTAAATAAAAACAAAGTTTTATTGGCAAAATGTTTATATTATCATTAAGAGAATAGATCAAAGATTTTTTTAATTATTTCTTAAATTTTTTAATTATTTCTAACACGTTCGAAATTTTTGTCGAAAGTCTTTTTTTTCTTATGTCAACGTTTATTAAGTAAATAAAAAAAAACTAATGTTGCACAATGCACTTTTTGACCGTGAAAGACGCATTAATTTGGAAATTCTTGCAAAAATCAAAATTTCAGAACTTATTCATAATTGACTGAAATCAATTTTGAAATAATCATTTTGTATAAAATATTAGTAAAAATATTTTTGTTACATATGTTACCCCCCACCAATTAATTTCCAGAAATGTTTAAAAAATTCAACAGTGGAAAGGAAAGAACAATACTAACCTCCACTAGGTATTGCTTTAACTTAAACGTAAATAGTAGTATAGAATTTATATAGTCCTTTGTATAACTTTGTTTATATGCGTGTCCTTACAATGGGATGTGGGTGTTACAATAAGTATACGACAATAAAGCCCCAAAAGTATTGATTATATATAGTTGTGATAATAAACATATCAAACACTCAAAGGTTCAAACTGTTTGCCCGTCTCATTCGCACACTGCCAAAGTGAAAGGTAAAGGTCAGTACAACTTAGCACCGGCATTGTCCCAAGAGTTGTCAGAACGAAGTATATATATATATATATATATATATATATATATATTTACGCTCCCACACTCTGGAAGAATGGTAGATTTTGAAAAACAGTAGCTACTCTAGCATCTACGCATCGTTCATTCAGTAATGAATCAGAACACACTCAGCTATTGGGCGTGTATAATGATAATATACACGCTAAAAAGTTTGCCTCCTTCTACCGAGCGCCCGTAGTTCAGAGGTAGAATCGCCGACTGACGCCAATTTTGTCTGGTTTCAAACCTGAGTTAAAAAGCAATCGGAGTCTAACCGTACTGATGAGCTGTGATACAGCGAAACAGATCTGTCTGCGGGTGACTATATATATATAAATATATATATATAAATATATATATATACTAGCAGTATAGCCCGGCGTTGCTGGGATGTAATGAAAGCTTTAAAACTAATTCATGATCCTGGAGCTCAGACTCAGCCTAAAGAATATTTGTGTGAAGTTTGGTGAGAATCGAATAAAAATCGTGGATTTGTATAAATTACATACAGACAGAGAAACAGACACACAAACAAACATCTTGCCTTATATATATATATATATTATCGATTTTCTATTGTAAGAACTGCAACCTTGAAACTTCTGAATATCGTTTCTTATGTCTTTGCCTATGAGTGTATCAAATTTGATTAAAATCGGACCACTTCTTCTAGAACCCGATTTTTTCGATTATCGATTTTCGATATTTATCGGGGGTACCTTGACACAAAACCTAGCTAAGAACACTCGCAGACGCTTATAGTACAACTGTGTAAATTTTCAAGAAAATCGGTTCAGCCGTTTTGGAGTCTATAGGTAACGGATACACACAGACACTTACACACACAGAGACAAAGTTTCATTTATAAATAAGTTTAGATATGTATATATCCTTCGTATATATATATATATACGAAAGATATATATAATTTAGCTA
Organism: Ascarosepion bandense; assembly: GCA_037127315.1. Lineage (NCBI taxonomy): Eukaryota > Metazoa > Mollusca > Cephalopoda > Sepiida > Sepiidae > Ascarosepion > Ascarosepion bandense. Next base: position 706,431 of record JBBBDQ010000770.1, on the reverse strand, counting down.
AAAACACTCATATATATATATATATATATATATATATGTATGTGTATGCGATATATAGAGAAAGAGTCTGTGTGTGTGTGTGTGAGAGAGAGAGAGAGAGAGAGAGAGAGAGAGAGGGAGGGAGGGATGGTAGAAAGTGAGTGGTTAGGTGAATTAATATGTTCGCGATATGGCAGTGATATTTTCTTGTCTGCTATTGAGTGATTTTTTGTCTGATATTTTCATGGAATAATGTTCTATATACGTAATAGTGTTGGATCAAATACATTGATATGAAAGAAGCTTATGCCGGAAAATAAATATTTTTTCTGTAAAATAAATGATTTTTAATTTCATTAAATTAAAGACATATGTAAATAAGATAATAGGATTTTATATAAACTTTCATGTTTAAATCAATAAATATTCAGAATGTCAAAAGTATGGAAAATAGATTAAAATGAAATATAAATGTGCACATTCATTTTTTTTTCTATTTTGAACCACACACACACACACACACACACACACACACACTTAAAAAACGCATATGCAATTGTACTGTCTTTCCCTTATGTAGTAGGCTTACGGCCTATCACATTGAATACACCGGTTCTCGCTCCATCACCGATGTTAAGCAACATTGAGCCTGATCAGTACTTAGATGGGTGACCGCTTGGGAATACCAGGTGCTGTAAGCGTTTAGTGACGGATGTGCATTGTGTTGCAGTGGATATCGGCTCGGAAAGAGAAATCGGTGAGCCGAGTTCGAATTTCAGTTGAATACACTGCATTCACTTAAGCACTGGTACCCTTGGGAAAGGTATTAATCCGTCCTTTCCCTCCAGTTATGGGTTAAATAACAAGGGTGGGACTTGGGGACCCTGCCCTCAAAAACAAAATCCCAATGAATCTTGATACTCGAAAAGAGAAAAAGTATTACTCGACATAAAACTTATATAAAAACAACAACAAAATTGTTGAAAGAAAAAGGTATTACCAGCAATAAATAAATAAAATTTAGTTGGCAATAAATGACCCGCCGAGGTTGATTTGCCATAAAAACAAAACAACCAACCCTTATGTAGTTTTGAATTTTTTATTTGTTTCGTTAAATTAAATGTTAGCATTCTACTTTGTTTCCTGGCAATCAATATTTTAGACCTGCTTTCGCCACTAAAAAAAGAAATTTTCGAAGTATCAAACATGACAATTAAAAAATGCATTCGTGGAACACAGTCACTGACAAAGCGCCTCTGTTCTTTCCTTTATGACTGATATCATTATAATTTTTTGAGATAGGTCGATCTTTGACATGGATTTAGTAGCTGTTGACTTGCATTCGAGATTAAATAACATAAATACCAAAGCTCTCTCCTGTTTTCAATAAAGATGTCGTCCGGATTCATCCAACTTTCTCACTATTTCTATTTCCTCCAGTCTTTTTTCTTTTTTCTGTTTCCACGTGATCCGATAAAGATTGACATCACTCTCACCTTTAGATAAATTACACAACTTCTACAGCTTTTTGACAAAGTCAAGACACTTTTTATTTCACTTTCTTTAAAATCTAATCTCGTTCTCTCAAACACCCAGATCCATTAATTGGCATATTTTATTCTTTTTTTTTTTACAAATGTTAGATAGGTTTATATTGGAGGATCTGTTCGTATTTGAAGGTCTGATATAATAATAATAATAATAATAATAATAATAATAATAATTATGATGATCGTCATCATCATTAGTAGTAGTATTTGATTTGATATCCTCTTTGACTGAGTTGTTTCGATCGGGTGATGATCATATTTAAGTTCCTATTTGCTGTTTAGAGACACAACCCTTTCACAACATATGAGCTGTTCTAAGTACTCTTGCCACCCGAGAATCCCAGTATCACGTACATTCACTTGACAGTTTGAATTTTCTCAAAGGTTTTAGTTTTGGCAAAAGCCAGGAACTGAGGCGATCCAAATCTATGCAAGTCTTTTTTTTAAAATCTATCTATCTATCTATCTATCTCAGTCTGTTCGTATCTATCTATCTATCTATCTATCTATCTCAGTCTGTTCGTATCTATCTATCTATCTATCTATCTATCTCAGTCTGTTCGTATCTATCTATCTATCTATCTATCTATCTATCTCAGTCTGTTCGTATCTATCTATCTATCTATCTATCTAATCTCAGTATGTTCATCTGTGCATATATATATATATATATGTGTGTGTGTGTGTATTTCATTTATAAACATTACGCAACCCAGGTTTGTAACTTTTCGATGTCTTGACTCGGACATCGAGATGAATAGCACAAGCACCCGACCAGATATGGCAATATTATTGAATGCATGGACGAGTGGTAAATTTATAAATGTGCAAAATGGATTCTGACAAAAAAATTTCTGACTAAGCACAATGACTCATCTTCTCTAGCAGTATATGCAGCTATATATCGGATGTAATCATAACACTTCAGGTCGGTTGAAAATGTGAGGCCAAGGAACCGCAGTATGATGAACGTATGGTAAAAGATTCATTGAATGTGGGTGGGGACTATGTCAGTGACAGTGCGGAGTGATGAAATATTAATTATGACACCCAAAGTGTTGACGGAAAGAGGAATAGACAAGCTGTAAATTAAGCGAGAAATAGAAAGAAAGAACTCAACAAGCATTTCAAGAGAGAAATAAAATGACGTACAGACGAGACATAGATATAGTCCTGAAGAGGTCACTTGAAGAGAGAAACTGAAACCATATTAAAGGCAGCCAAAAATAATATTAAAAGAAGAAATTATATTAGTACTAAGATAAAACGCAGCATTGTCGAAAATGTAGACTATCAATCATCTAAAATGCTTATTCAACAAAATGACCCAAAGAAAAAAAAAAGAAAGAAAAAAAGAAAAAAGAAGAATAGGAAATAAGCACGACTGGGCGGGAAAAGTAATCCATTATGAATTTTGGAAGTAACATGGATCTGGCCATACAAACCAATGGTAAATGCACAAATTCTGTTTTAAAAGAAAAGAAATCTGGGAGTTGTTAGACTCAACACAAGCAATGAAAATTATATGTATGTATGGTTAACAAGCAAAGATTTTGTTAAGTTGCACATGTTGTCATTCCAGAAGATCACAGGAAAATTGAAAAAATGATTTTTCCAGCTTTTTTTTCCATAATCGTAAACGTAATATATATATATATATATATATAGTAAATAACTAACCTAGAGAGCCAACAAACCTACCAAGGCTTCACCTCATTGGATCTTCAGGGAAGGTTGACCAACCTTCCTTGAAGATTCAGTTAGGTAAAACCTTAGTAGGTTCGTTGGCTCTCTAGGTTAGTTATTTACATGATTTGCTCTACTTGCGTATTGAGCCCTTTTTGTTTTAGGTTACTCGTCTCGGGTTTTTTTCTTTGGGCTACGTACTTTGACTGATGTTCAAGTGCTTAGTTCGTTCTTTTTTTATTACTATTTTTTTCCTTCCGCGTATGTACTCGGAGGGTTTTTCGAAACGAGTATAGCGATAAATTTATATATATATATATATATATATATATATATACGCGCTCATACCCCGAAAAGTGGTAGATTTTGAAAAACCGGTAGCTACTCTAGCATATACGCATCGCTCATTCAGTAATGAATTAGAACACTCTAACTACTGGCGTATGATATATCTTACGCTAAAAAAGTCTGCCTCCTTCTACCGAGCGCCCATAGCGCAGAGATAGAATCGCCAACTGACGCCAATTCGGTCGGGTTTCAAACCTGGGTAAAAGCAATCGGATGTCCAACCGTAATGATGAGCTGTGATACAGCAAAACAGACCTGACTGCGGATGACTATATATATATATATATGTGTGTGTGTGTGTGTGTGTGTGTGTGTGATCCACATACTACCCTGTTTCACTCATCAGTGTGGTATATATCTGCTTGCTTCTGGCCGGCATCAAAACTTGACCGATTTTGTGTCAGTCGGCGTCTCTACTTTCTAACCCATAGAATGAGAGAGGGGAAATTTTTGGCTGTTATATATACTAAATAAGCTTTATTGACAATACCCACAAAGTCTGTCTAATTTTTTATTATGCTTGTCTGATTTCTGACTAACTTGTAAATGTTCCACAACCAATTTTAACAATAATATAACAGCAAATAGAAAAAATTACCAACTACTCTTACCTGAACACTGAGATTGCGTTATTTTGAAAAATGCCATAGAAAAATATTGAAGTCACCCCAGTAGTGACTGGTACACTCGGTCTCATCTCATTAAAGTTTAAATAATAACTTGGTGTAGAATACATTTTGCGAGTCTGGCTTATTGGTTACAGCAAGCAAAGATGAAAAAGAGACTTGAAGCAACAGAAATGTGGTTCTGATGAGGATTCCATGGTCGAAACATTTGAGCAACGACAGGGTTTTAGACAAAATGTAAACAAAAAGAAAACTTATCCTTAACAACCACGAAGAGACACTTTTAATTTTTGGGACTCATTATGAGGAATGAGGGCTTGGAAAAACTTACTCATAGGACTGATTGAGAGTAAGAAAAACAACGCATGCTATAGTTGACGAAAATAGATGGCGGAACAAGGTTTAGAAATAAAATAATAATATAGACTTTATTTAAAGCTGCAAGAGATAGGAAATTGTGGCGAGCCATGATCGCCTGCGTCGTGATAAGACGCGGCAGATAAAAAAGAAGAATACTTCGAAAATTAGTGTCTGTTTGAGGTTTTTTCTTGTGACTTGCCTGGAAGTATCTTTCTCTTGTAGTTAGGGTAAGTACGCAAAAACGGTAACATGATATATTTAGAAAACATAATAGAACAATCATCATCACCCAACCGAAACAACTAAAAGTCGGAGAGGATCTCAATAATAATATTAATAAAATTAATGCCCCCCCAAAAAGACAAACAATGTTGTATCATCGATATAGGTGTACCAAACGACGTCAGGATAGTTGTGAAAGAAAAAAAGAAGGTGAAAAAGTATCAAGATTTGAAAATTGAGAAAGAGCATGCTTGTGGGTGCAAAGGTTGTTCTTATTGTGGACACACTTGAAACAGTGGCAGACAAAATGTAAAAATAGCTGAATAAAATTGGAAATGTGATTTGAACTGAGCAAGATTATGAAACTGCACTGTTTATGAGAGCCAGAATTACAAGAAAGGTTTTGTTGGTGTAGAAATGATGAAATGATTGGATTCAATGCCATTTTCTGTGACGCATTTCTTAAATTACGGCTTAATATCTACTTGAAAAAAATGTACTACCCGTACTACTACTACTACTACTACTACTAATAATAATAATAACAAAAATTTATCAATGTACAATGATATTGAAGTGAAAACTGCAAAAATGCGCCTTGTGAAGACATGATTAATTTCGTTGGAGCTCTGGCTTTAATTGGCAAAATTTCTGATAGACTCACTGGCTTTATCTATGTATAATGTGTATGCATTTGTAGTTATTTTGTTACACAAATTTTCAGTGGAAAATGTCATGATGGCATTCTGGTTGGGATTCAATAGGAAATGAATATACAAAAGAAATAATAAGAAAATGAAATAATAATGATAATGACAACGATAATGTAGAAAATGATTGATGTGACTCTTTCAATATTTTTCAATATTTACGGAAAAACGCAATTTAAGAAGATAGAAATAAATGAAAAAACACAAAGTTTGACACGTTTCAACAATATTTCAACACCATGTCTGTTTTCTTCAGGTTATGTTTAAAAACTGCATACAAAAATAAAAATATAAAAAACTCCACAAAAGCATGTGTTTGTACAAACGTTGCTTGTGTTGAGAAAAACAGAAGTACTGGTAATCAACACGTCAAAATGAACAAAACGTCGCCAGAATGAATGACAAGCAACTGAAAAGTGAGTTATATGATTGCGATCATGCTTAACTTGAATTTTTCCGTTAGTTGATAAGTTACTACGAGAAATTAATCAAATAGTTTAGTATAAATTCTATGGAAGTCTCGTGTCGGGCAGGAAAGTAGTAGCTTGTATACGCAAGAAATAAATAAGAGAAAAACAGTTGTACTTGTAATCAATGAGTCAAAATGAACGAAACACCGACAGAATCAACGGCATATAACTGAAACGTGAGTCATATGACGGGGATCGTGCTTAATTCGAATTTGTCCGTTAGATAAGTTATTACGAGAAATTAATCAAATAGTTTAGTATAAATTCTATGGAAGTCTCGTGTCGAGGCAGGAAATTAGTAGCTTGTATAGAGAAAAACGGTTGTACTGGAAATCAACGAGTCAAAATAAACGAAACACCGACAGAATCAACGGCATATAACTGAAACGTGAGTCATAAGAATTTGTCCGTTAGTAGATAAATTACTACGAGAAATTAATCAAAGAGTTTAGTATAAGTTCTATGGAAGTCTCCCGTTTTGTTGTTCATCCACCTGGAACAGGTTGTAAGTAATCTGCATATTTAACTATCCTCAAGTTTTTTATTGGCCGAAATGGTCGTTGGATTCTGAATATTTTTCAGATTGTGCACCTCAAGATGTTCATCGAAACTGTTGTTATTTGTAATAAAAGTCAATGCGATAAAGTAATGAAAGAGTTTAGTCTGCAAGTCGTTAGTAGCTTTCATATTTAACTATTTACATGCTTTTTATTAGCCGAAATAGTCGTTGGATTCTGAAAATTTTTCAGAATGTGCAAGTTCCCTTGATGTCACATTGTTGTATCTAACATCACACGTGTGTCCATTAAATCTTTTATTTAATTTTTCTGTTTTGCAATCCACATAAATCATGTCATGTGTTGTATACTAGGTGGCATATAGAAAATGGGAATCAATACAATTACAACCCACTGAAAAAATCATGATCTTTCTCGTCGAATTTCTAACTTAACTCGTGTTGTTACGCAACGAATAGGGTTTTCGCAAATGGAGTTTTGAGTGTGAACGCTTCTATTTGTTATATAAGAAAAGTTAAGACAGATTCGTTATTTTATGATGAATCGGAAGCATGGGCCTATTTCAGACGAACCATCGTCAGCTTAAGTCTTTATACCCACACTGCATGCTGATATATATATATATATATATGTATATATATAGGTATATATATATAGTAATGTGAAATAATAAATATACATAAAAGGGTGCACGTATGTATAGTATTATTATTCAGATGTTAATAAAACAGTGCTCAATGTAGTGGGAACAGAGCCGTTATATATATTGACCGATGTCAGTGGCATAACTAATTTGAAAAAATGCATGAAACTCCAAGTTGGGCCATCGACGTACGACAATATGTATATTTATTAATATACATATTTATATATGTATATTTATTAATATATATGTGTATGTGTGTGTGCATAGATAGATAGATAGATAGATAGATAGATAGATAGATAGATAGATAGATAGATAGATAGATATGAACAGATTGTGTGATAGGTAGGTAGACAGAATTTTCTTAGCTGATGCGTTTCGTCCACTGATAGACACTATTATGGCGAATATAATGATTTTATTTTGTAATATGAATTTATAAACAGGATTTTAAATTGTTAGTTTTTCGTAATTTGTAAGTTTAAGAACACTAATATATTTCAGGGTGACTAAAAAGTCAATGTATATTGTAGAGGATGTTAAGTGATGCAATTTAAATTCTACATAATTTACCTTGACTCTCAGCTTGATGTATATTTATTACGATCACGAATCCTGTGATTTCCTTAAGTCGTACGGACACCACAGTACTGCAGATACAGCTGTTGTAGAATGGTGTGTTGTCAAAAAAGTAGTTTGACTGAGTCCAAATCTCTCCAGGCATATTTATAGTATTTGTATAGTTGTTTGTTTTTTTTAATATTATTAGTTATATTTGCACACTCACACAAAAGCACACACACTCACTCACTCACATATTCTCGCACCAATATATATATATATATATATATATATTGTTTTTCTTTAATCCGAAGTGGAAGAATAGGAAGGTAAATTCCAAGAACCTGATCCTAATCAATATTAAAAAATTTTAACATTAAAAAGTGATGCAGGCAGAGAGCTCAATGTATTGAGAATACAGAGCCAATATAAATTAGAGAAAATCTTCAAAATTCAAAGGTGTCGGATGTACATTTCGACATAGGATCTCTAATAGAGACTCTACGTCACGTCAGCAACATTAAATACACCTCTTCAAACAGCCCAAAATCTTAACTTTAAAAAGTAATTTAATTCATTTAGTTGTCTATCTTTATAAAATATGAACTCCTATTCCTCCCCTTCCTAAATATACCATTTCAACACCCTGTAACCCCGCGACTACCAGCTCTGTCCTTTTCCACTTTGTGACCGTTGTTAACCTAAAACGTCTCCACACCGTAACCCAGGGCCTTCACCATTTGGAAAAACAATGTCGCTGACGTGACGTAGAGTCTCTATTAGAGATCCTATGTCGAAATGTACATCCGACACCTTTGAAATTTGAAAATTTTCTCTAATTTATATATATATATATATATATATATATATATATTATCCTACGTCAATGGCATAACTCGGAGTTACGCGTTTCATGTGTTATGCAATCATCAGGTGCATTTTTCAAACTAATTTGAAAAAATGCATAAAACTCCAAGTTGGGCTATCGACGTACGACAATATGTATATTTATTAATATACATATTCTCGCACCAACACACACACAACACACACACAAACATATATATATATATATATATATATATATATTATAGGTATATATCTCCAGTCCGTAAACGGTGAGGATAATCCAACAAGATTAACTTAATATAATATATAGTATTAAGTGTTCTATCTATATAGAGAGCTCAATGGATGTTATCCAGAATAAATTATATTTATAAAGGAAAACTCAACATGTCATTTCAAGTGGTTATAAACTATAATTCATCTCTATGAGCTAATTAGCTCATATCGTCAGACCTTACAATATAACTTCCATTTGGTACAAAAAAAAATTGCCGGAATAAGCATTTTCTTTAACTTAAGAGAAAGATAAAAACAAAAATGAAAATAAAAATAAAAAATAAAAATATGAAGACAAAAAAGGGAAAGAAAAGGTATTGGGGTCAAATCTATCTGGGATTGCCTGGGCCATCTTGAAGAGTTTGACCTGTAAAGGAATTTCTAAATCTTTGGACGCAGGTGTTTGTTTGACCCCATAAAACTAACCCACCCATTTATACTAACTTATATTCATATATACATATGTGTACATTCCCACATATACTTACAAATGTTACTTTGTTCATGTCTACATATATTTACCGCTTTATACGTTCTCGTATTTACTTACCGATCCTGATGATCGTGTACTCATACACATACATCTCATAAAGACGGGATTTCCGCGCGTATAAGTAGTGTTATATATATATATATACACATACATATTATTGCTAGTAATTCGCACACATATTCCCAAATTACACCAATACTTTCTTACTTCCCTACATCCAGTTTTATGGGGTCAAACAAACACCTGCGTCCAAAGATTTAGAAATTCCTTTAAGGGTCAAACTCTTCGCGACGGCCTAGGCAATCCCAGACAGATTTGACGCCAATACCTTTTTCTTTCCATTTTCTATCTTCTCCTTTTTGTTTTTTATTTTAATTTTAATTTTTTTAATTTTTTCTTTCTCTTAAGGTAAAGAAAATACTTATTTCGGCAAAATTTTTTGTACCAAATGGAAGTTATATTGTAAGGTCTGATGAAATGAGCTAATTAGCTCATAGAGATAAAGTGTAGTTTATAACCACTTGAAATGACGTGTTGAGTTTTCCTTTATATATATATATATATATATATATATATATATATATATATGTATGTGTGTGTGTGTGTTGCACTTTTAGAAACTTAAATATTTTTCAAAGAGGTGCGGTGGAGTAATGGATTGCAGCTTGGATTGAGGAATCGGAGTTTGAATTCCAGTTGAGTTCGTTGCATTCCTTTATGTGCTAATACCCTTGGGAAAGGTATGAATCCATCTCTTCTCCCCCATCTATGGGTAAATAGCAGGACAGACTGGGTTATATAGCCTTGTGTGGTAACTGGTCTAGGAGAAAGAAAACTGAATTCAAAACTGAGTCTAATATGGGCAAAACATTTAACTCAAAACAACAATACTAATTTAAAAAATGTAACTGGAAGGTACATTCAGACGAGGTTTATTATTAAGATCAATGCGAACGATCCATTCCTTAGCTTCATAGTATGTAATTAGGCACATTACAGACAGTACAATAAATATAATGCACAGAAAAGTATATATATATTTTTTTTTCTACTCTAGGTACCATCATTAAATCGCTGAAAAGCAGCTTATTATGAAGAAATAAGGCCATAAACTTAATAAAATGAACTTTTTCTATCAAAATGTTTATGTTATTATTAAAAGGAAATATCAAAATATTTTTAGTTATCATTTTAAAAATTTTTTAATACTTTCTAACACGTTTAAAATTTAATTAAAAAAAATCTTTTTTTGATTTTCGTTCACGGGTAACCAAATCTTTACGATGGTTTACAGTAGATAATGTAATATTACGTAACTCAGGTATTTTTTTTACGGTGAACAATGCATTAATTTGTAAATTCTTGAAAAAATCAAATAATTGTCGGATTTTAATGAAACTTTCAGGAGTTATTCACAAATGAATGAAATTATATTTGAAACCATTATTTAGAAAGAAAATTTTGGTAAAAATGTTTATTTTTATATCTGTTACTCACCATCCATATAAATCCATGAAATTTTAGGAAATTAAATTTTGTAGGAAAAATTGGTTTTATTAATTAAACGCAGGTCTCATTAGGGAATGTAAATCATCCATTATGTTTTTCAAACATTTGGCCCTTTTCCCCAAAATTTGCTATCAATAGTAAAATAAAAAATGCAATAAAACTATGACATTATTTAATTAAACAAGCTTTTAATTGCTTTACTAAATAATATATATTTAGAACATTATAGTCTGAAGAAAAATATTTCTAGAAATATAATGAAATTTTAAAAGAATTGTTTTCATTTTTTATTGTAATAATTTATAAAGCTTATATAATTTTAAATTTTTTTAATTATTTTAAAAATATGCCAAATCTTTGCGGGCGTTAGATTATCAAGTTATTAAGTGACTACTATATTGTCTAATCTCATATAGAAAAGTTTAATACAAATTGTCGAGCCATCGTATTTTAGAAATAATTTTTATTATCTGTGTATTTGAAGTTTCTGTATGAGCATTAAAAGGTATTATGCTTCACGGTTTCTATCACTAAAAAAAAAAAAAAAACGAATTGGACAATTATGTCAATTCTGGTCACCATACACTTAACTTGCTTCTGGCTGTCATCACATGTCAAATCATATGGAAAAGACCAAAAAGCTCGACACTCCATCATTAAGAAATTGCTTTATTCTAAATTTCATGATATAAATAAGTAATACCTGTGTAAATCAGATTGATTTATCTTTAAATTTATAAATTTTCCAAAAAATAACGTGTCACAGATATATATTTTATTTGGCAAGATTTTTCAAACTAATAATTAACTTTTACTTACAAATGAGTCGATCACTCAAAAATGGCTGAAAAATTTATAAAAACTTTTAAAACCTCAAAATTTTAGATTCCTATCAATATAATTTCTTTTTGAAATACACCAGAGTATTTTCTTACTAGAAATAGTACATTTATTCATTTAGCTTTCAATTAAAATTAAAGTTCCAAGAAAACTATTTTTATTTTTAAAAATACAATTTCAAAGTTGAGTATCGAAAATGAGTAGAATTACCGACTTTAAGATATGTTAATTTTTACAAAAACGTTAACAAGTGAGTTTTTTTTCGTAAGTATCATTGCACTCAATAATGAAGCAAAAGAAGATATCGTGAGGCCATTTATGACCTTAGATCTCTGGCTCGAATCCTGGTAGGAAATGTGCATACAACAGAAATCAATAATAAATAATAATAATAATAATAATAATAATAATAATAATAAATATTCAATAATAAAAGAAGGCAGTAAATACAAACAAGATTTACAGCTAGTAGATTCTGTAGTAAAGCAAAACAGAAGCCAAGAACCAACTATTGCGGCAAAAAAATATGAAAATGAAAGCCAAAGATAAAGCTCTTGAACAGATGAAACAGCGCTGGCAAGACAAACCTCTGCATGGCCAATATTCAGAACGTGCCAATAAATCCAATGTTGACAAAGTTAATACTCATCGATGGTTACGTGCATCTGGATTAAAGTCTGAAACTGAAGGCTTTATTCTTGCAGCACAAGACCAAAGTCTTTTCACTAGAAACTTTCAGGCAAATATTATGCATAATAATATGGATCCAAAATGCAGGTTTTGTAATAAACACCAAGAAACAATAGACCACCTAATCTCAGGCTGTTCTGTGCTTGCCCCAAATGAATATAAAAATCGCCACGATAGAGTTGGGCAATATTTACATTGGGCAATGTGCAAACATTATGGAAAAGCTGTAAAAAAACACTGGTATGAACATCACCCAGCACCGGTTACAGAAATAGAAGATGTAACCATTCTATGGGATTACACCATCTACACAGACAGAAAAATTGAAGCAAATAGACCGGACATTATTGTTAAAAACCAGAAAGAAAAAAACTTGTCTATTAATTGATATGGCTTGTCCAGCGGATTGTAATATAGCAACCAAGGAATTTGAAAAACTGTCAAAATATAAAGACCTGGAAATTGAAATAGAACAAAATGTGGAAATTAAAAACAAGAATCGTGCCAGTGATAGTAGGTACACTTGGAATGATAAAAAATGAAACAAAACAACACATTGAAAGAATCCCTGGAAACCCCAGCTTAAAAGATATACAAAAAATTGTGTTATTAAGTACAGCCCACACACTATGGAGAACATTGTCTATGTAACGCTAGGGATGATAGGGAGATAGAAAAAAACATGAAATGGAGCCATAACAACATGCCACGACCTGCCTTAGGTCTTTCCACAGTTTTGGTTGCTAGTGCAACCATAGCAGAAATCAAAATGTGATGAAAATGACATAATAATAATAACAACAACCACGGTTTTATGAGGATCGCTACAGCAAAATTAATCAATTAGCTTAGATCCTGCTGTAAAAATAAAAGATGTAGAGCAAGAAGGAGCTTACAAGTATCTAGGTGTAAATGAATATGAAAGAATTCACCATAAAAAATAACAGAAATGGTGCGTAAAGAGTACAATAGAAGGTTACGACTGATATTAAAAACTGAATTGAATTTTCAGAAGAGAATTATGGCCATTAATAGCCTTGCCATCCCAGTGGTCCAATATAGTTTCAACATCTTGAACTGGACTCTAAACGACATCAGGCGAATGGATTCCTAGACAAGAAAGCTTTCTAAACATAAAATGCATCATTCAAAAGCTGATGTATTATGGGGTATGTATAGACAGATGTAGTCAGTTTATACATACCCCGTAAATAAGGTAGAAGAGGTCATATTCAGTTAGAATTGTCACACAAGACAACAACTATTGGCTTACTAACATACAAACAACAAAAATTGGATGTGAAAGAAAAAATATTCAATAATGAAAGAAGGCAGTAAATATAAACAATATTTACATTTAGTAGATTCTGTAGAAAAGCAAAACAGAAGCCAAGAAACATCTATTGCGGCAAAAAATATGGAAAAGAAAGCCAAGGGTAGAGCTCTTGAACAGATGAAACAACGCTTGCAAGACAAACCTCTGCATGAGCAATTTCCAGAACGTTGATAAAGTAAATACACATCAATGGTTACGAGCATCTGGATTAAAATCTGAAACTGAAGACTTTATTCTTGCAGCGCAAGACCAGAATATTTTTCACTAGGAACTTTCAGGCAAATATCATGCATAATAATATGGATCCAAAATGGAGATTCTGTGATAAATTCCAAGAAACAATAGACCATCTAATCTCAGAATGTTCTGTACTTACCTGAAATTAATATAAAAATCGTCATGATATAGTGGGGCAATATTTACACTAGCAAATGTGCAAGCACTTTGGAAAATATGTAAACAAATATGGGTATAATTATCAACCAGCACCAGTTATAGAAATGAAAGATGTCACCATTCTATGGGATTACACCATCTACACAGACAGAAAAATTGAAGCAAATAGGTCGAATATTATTGTAAGAAACAAAACAAAGACAAAACAAAACAAAAAGAAAAACTTGTCTACTAATTGATATGGATTGTCCAACGGATTGTAACATAGCAATTAAGGAATTTGAAAAACTCTCAAAATATAAAGACCTGTAAATTGAAATAGAAAATATGTGGAAATAGAAAATTAGAATAATACCAGTGATAGTAAGTGTGCTCGACATGATAGCAAAAAAAAAAAAAAAAAAAAAAAAAATAGTAACAAAATAGCACATTGAAGGAATCCATGGAAACCCCAGCTTAAAAAAATACAAAAATTGTCTTGTTAAGTACAGCCAACACACTAAGGAGGAAAAGTTTCTCTATGTAACGCTAGTGATGTTATGGGAGAGAGAAAAACAAATGTATTGTAGACATAACAACACACCACTTCGGTCTTCTTCCAGGTAGGTAGGTAGTGAGACCATAGCAGAAATCTAATTACGATGAAAGTGATAACATAATAATAATACTTTTTCCATGTAATGCTCGTTATGTTATGGTAGATTGAAAAACAAATGAAATGTAGCCATGACAACTCACTGCGACCTGCCTCAGACTTGGTAGGTAGTGTAGCCATGACAGAAATCAAATTCTGATGAAAATGACATAATGAATATTGACAAAGCTCTTCGCCGCATATGGGTCGTAATTCTTTATATACTTCTATGTGACATAGCCTATAAACTTAGGTCTCTGATTGGATCACAGACGAAATGTGTATACAGCACAAATTCAAGGAAATACTACTACTACTACTACTAATACTAATAATACTACTACTACTAATAATAATAATAACTATTGACGATGCTCTTCTTTGAAAATTAATAAATGCTTCTGGGAGGCATAGCCCATAATCTGTGTAAAGCTTTGTACATTAAAGTTTTTTTTTTTAAACTAGTTTTTACTTAAGTGGAAACAACAGCAAAAACCATAGCTTTCGCTTGCTGTAACTCATTAGTTATTTCCAGAAAAGGGATAACAAAACAAAGGCAAATAGAAAATAAATTTTAAAAGAATAATAATAGTAAGAGTAAAGATAGTAGAATTATTTTATTTTGTTTTATTTTTTATTTTTGTAGATGATGACTTTGATAATGCAAGTGACATTTATTCGATAAATTCATCTAGGGAAAGGCTAAAAATACCGACGCAACTTTAGTAAGTGTGACTTTTAAGATTTATCTTATATATTTTCTTCTTTATGTTACTACCATGTTTACTCTACATCTGTTATTCCAGTATCTCCCAGTTCATACAAAAATACCATATTTCAGCAGAGCATTTTAGGGAAAATGTTTTTAATCTATTTAAGCATGTAATGTTTAAAGCATGTTATTGGTACATTTTAAAACATACGCATGCACAAAACATTCTTCTTCTTCTATGTGCCCTGTCCCTTCAGGACGTAGGCGATCATGGATCTCCACGTCTCCCTATCCCTTGTGGCTCTTAGTATGTTTGCTCCTGTTGCTCCTGGCAACCCCCGTTCCGTCATCCACCTGATCAGACCCTGCAAATATGTTATCCGCTGCCTTCCTCTGTCTCTCCTTCCTTCTATCTGACCAGTCAGTATCAGGTTCTCCAGGCTCTCCTTCCTCATTGCATGTCCCAGGAACTTCAGTTGTCTCTTCTTGATGCTCAGCATCAATTTCCTTTTTGTTGCCATTCTTTCTAACACTTCGTCGTTGCTTGTATGCTCAGTCCACGATATCCGTAGCATCCTTCTGTAGAACCACATTTCGGCCGCTTCCAGTTTTGTCCTCATTTTCGATGATAAAAATCAAGCTGGCAGTACAGACAGTTGATCATAAAGCAAAGAATCACGGTATTGAAAATATGCTACAGGATTACATTAATAAACATTGCACGATAAAACAAAGTAGTTAGATAAGTGCCATACGTGATACACACTTTGGGCGATCATTTCTCGAAAGAGACATGACTGGCTGGGCAGAAGATTATCCCGCAGTAGGTTGCCATTGCTTTCTGTGGTAGACTGGCTGCCAGCCAAGGCTATAGAACCCAATCTGTCCTGTTATTCGACTCATAGCTAGAGGGGGAAGAAATGTATTATATTATTAAGTAGTAATTAGTGGGGATCAGTTTATTACTTCATAACCATAGAAAATCGATCCCCCACTTTATGATCAGTATAAGCCCTAATCATGATTCCAACTATTATATTCAGTCAGTCAGTTTAGTGTCATACGTGATACACGCTTTGGGCGATTATGTCTTGAAAGAGACATGACTGACTAATCAGAAGATTACCGCTTTGCTTTCTGCGTTTTTTAAAACCCACAACTGGAGGAAAGAGACGGATTAATACCTTTCCCAAGGGTATTTGTGACTAAATGAATGCAAGGAATTCAACTGGAATTCGAACTCGGCTCTCCGATTTGTTGTTTCCAAGTTGATATCCATTGCACCACAACGCACATTTAAAAAGTAAAGTGCCACTAAGATAATAATAGCAAGAACAGTCAAAAGCCACAAACAACCATCAAGACAATACCGACATCATTAGGAAGAGATTACTTTTGGATTGAGAATAACTGTAATGAACTTGACCGCTCTCAAGAGTTAAAATATAAAACTAAAAAGACCAATTTTCGCCAAAGCAATACTGACATCATCTCAGTGGTTAGCAAGATGATTATTAAAATGATAAAGAAAAACTGCACTGAACTGCTTTTATGGCTCATTTTCGGTGTGCATTTAATGTTGTAAATGGTCGTGTTCATTTTTTGTATTTTCAGTCTTGAGAGGGTCAACTCTCAAGACTGAAAATACAAAAAAATGAACACGACCATTTACAACATTAAATGCACACTGAAAATGAACCATAAAAGCTACAAAAATAGTAGTAAAAAAAAAAAAAAAAAAAAAAGAAAAAAATCTAAAACTTTATCCCGTACTGGATCGAACCCAAAATCTAATCAGTTTATGTCAGTCTTGAGGCCAGTCATCTCTCATTCCATCTGAACCTATCCAGCGGGTCTTGAGATATCTTGACCACAGTTAAACAGACAAACAAATACACAAACAAACTCGACCGAATAAAATAACTTAAAATGGAGGTATTAATTAAAATTTCAACATGTAACAACGTAACAATTTTATGAGACTTTACAATACACACAGAGAGAGTAATCAAGCTAATCGCCCAGACATCATAATGAAAGGCCACAAGAACAAAATGTGCTTTCTTATTACCATGACAGTCCCTACAGTTTGTAATGTATTACTAAAGATCTTCAAAAATCTATTAAAATACAAAGATCTTGATGTGGTACATGGAGTCATCAGTAATTTCACTTGTAGTTGAAGTCCTCGGATTGATTAAAAAAAGGGTCTAATACACTCAGTAGATGGATTCCTGGTAGCCTATGCCTTAAAGAAATACAAAAACTGTAGTCACAAGTAGAGCAAAAGCCTTAAAAAGGGTTTTATCTATGTAAAATGTGTGTGATCGTAGGTGTTTGTATTTTATTGTTCACAAAATTGATCAGTGGAAGATGTCAAGAAACCATTTCTGATATAATTCTCTGGTTAGGACTCGGTAGGAAATGTGCATACAACAGAAACCAAAGGAAATAATAATAATAATAATAAAAACAAGGCAGTCTCGCAGACATGAAGATACACATTGGAAAAGAAAAACAGAAAAAGAAATCGAACAACTTAGAAGTGAACTATCAGTACTCGATGAACTAACAGGAGAAATAAATGTAAGAAGTAGAAAAGGCAGAAGAGTCGAAAGAAAATACAACATTAGAAATGAAAATGAAGTCCTATCAACTAAAGAAAAAATAAAGCAAACAATACAACTGAAGGCTCAAAGAATAAGACGCTATGAGAAAAGATCAAGATTCTACAGACAAAACAAGATTTTTCAAACCGATGCAAAGAAATTTTACAGGGAAATAGGTAAAAAAAAGAATTGAAGTGACAGTCCCCGCCAAAATGGAAGAACATATACAGTTCTGGGAAAAAATATGGGTTTGCCCTAGAGAACATAACAAAGAAGTAGATTCGATTATACAAGAGATAGAACGAATAAAAAATAAACCAAAATAGACATGGGCTGGAATCACAGCAGAGAATGTTAAATGTGCACTGAAAAAAGCACACAATTAGAAATATCAAGGTATAGATAAAATTCCTAACTTTTGGCTATATTATTTAAATACAGCACATAAAAAAAGCTAGCCGAAGGACTTCAGGAAATCGTTAACGATCCCACTACATTTCATCTACCCAAGAATAGTGACACAAACAACCCGAAAAACTACAGACCTATTACATGCCTTCCGACAACATACAAACTATTAACATCTATTTTAACAAAACAGACATATTTCTTCTTGGAAAGAAATGACATATTACCGCTTGAACAAAAAGGGTGCAAACGTGGCTGTTACGGATGTAAAAACCAATTGCTTATTAACAGAAAGATCCTGGAAAACTGCTACAATAGAAAGAAAAATCTTAGTACTGCCTGGATTTTAAAGACTTTAAATATATACAAGATATAGCCTGTCATCATCAATTTCACCAAACAATGCATGTCTATATGGAAAACAACCCTTTACCTCAATCATATAAATGGAACCTATAAGTCTAGTGAAATAAACATCAAAAGAGGTATATTTCAAGGTGGCTCTTTGTCTCCCTTACTATTCTGCATATCACTAATAACACTAACCAGTCAACTTAATAAGACAGAAAGCCATCTATTTTACATGGATGACTTAAAGTTGTATGCTAAGAATGATAACGAGCTGGAAGGTCTTCTGCAAACTGTAAAATGTTTCAGGAATTCTGGAATGAAATTCAATTTGAATAAATGTGCTAAAGTTACAGTTTTACGTGAATCACTACAACAAACATCCTCAATTAGCTTAGACCCTGCTGTAAAAGTAAAATAATTAAAGTCAGAAGAAGCTTATAAATACCGAGGTGTAAATGAGGGTGAAAAAATTCACCACAAAAAAATGAAAGAAATATTGCGTAAAGAGTACTCTAGAAGGCTACGACTGATATTAAAAACTGAATTGAATTCTCAGAACAGAATTATGGCCATTAATAGGCATGCAATCCCAGTTGTGCAAATTAGTTTCAACATCTTAAACTGGACTCTAAACGACATCAGGCGAATGGATTCTAAAACAAGAAAGCTTCTTTCTAATCATGAGATGCATCATCCAAAGGATGATGTAGACCGTCTATACATACCACGTACAGAAGGTGGAAAAGGTCTTATTCAGCTAGAATTGCCAAGACAACAACTATTGGCTTACTAACACAGAACAAAGGACAAGATGATACAATTTGTCAAACAACATGAAAACAGAAAGAAAAAATATTCAAAAATAAAAGAAGGCAGTAAATACAAACAAGATTTACATTTAGTAGATTCTGTAGAAAAGCAAAACAGAAGCCAAGAACCAACTATTGCGGCAAAAAAAAATATGAAAATGAAAGCCAAAGATAAAGCTCCTGAACAGATGAAACAACGCTGGGAAGACAAAGCTCTGCATGGCCAATATCCAGAACGTGCCAATAAATCCAATGTTGATGAAGTTAATACTCATCGATGGTTACGTGCATCTGGATTAAAGTCTGAGACTGAAGGCTTTATTCTTGCAGCGCAAGACCAAAGTCTTTTTACTAGAAACTTTCAGGTAAATTTTATACATAATAATGTGGATCCGAAATTCAGGTTCTGAGATAAACACCAAGAAACAATAGACTATCTAATCTCAGGTTGTTCTGTACTTGCCCCAAACGAATATAAAAATCGTCACGATAGAGTTGGGGCAATATTTACATTGGACAATGTGCAAACCCTATTGAAAATCTGTAAGCAAACATAAACACCCAGCACCAGTTACAGAAATAGAAAATGTCACCATTCTATGGGATTACAACATCTACACAAACAGAAAATTTGAAGCAAATAGGCCGGACATTATTGTTAAAAACCAAAAAGAAAAAAACTTGTCTATTAATGGATATAGCTTGTCTAGCGGATTGTAACATAGCAACCGAGGAATTTGAAAAACTGTCAAAATATAAAGACCTGACAATTGAAATAGAACAAAATGTGGAAATTGAAAACAAGAGTTGTGACAGTGATAGTAGGTGCACTTGGAATGATAAAAAATGGAACAAAACAACACATTGAAAGAATCCCTGGAAACCCCAGCTTAAGAGATATACAAAAAATTGTCTTGTTAAGTACAGCCCACACACTAAGGAGAACTTTGTCTATGTAACGCTAGGGATGATAGGGGAGATAAAAAAAAAAACATTAAATGGAGTCATGACAACACACCACGACCTGCTTTAGTTGTCATTGCAGACTTGGTTGGTAGTGCGACCATAACAGAAATGTTGTTGTTGTTGTTGTTGTTGTTGTAGACACTTCTTATAAGTGTTGATTGTTATTAGCATTATAATAATCCCAATTATTAAAACTACGCCATATCAACATTTCAGATGTGTTCAGCAGGTTTGGATTTTACGTATCTAGTCATCATTATTTTTTTACATGAAATTTCTCATGTGTCGGCATGTTTGGTGCTAACTGCAAACTAGCGTAAGAAGAAATGTCTTAATAGTGAGCATATTCTTTTAAATAGTTGATACTATATCTATATCTTATATATAATATTTTGACTTGTTTTCGTGATTGAAATTGCAGGGACTAATGATATAATGAAGTTATAATTTGTTGGACGGATTTAGCCTTCCATATTCTTTTCTGGCTTCTTGTTTTCCAGTCAAAATTTGTGTTCAAAATTTAAATGCAATATCAGTTAAAATGGCTTGGTGTAACCGTAAGTTCTATACTAACAGTTTCTTCTATCGAACCTCTCGCTTGGAGGTCTCTTTTCTGGCTTCTGGCTTTCTAGCTAAATTTGCGTTTCAAAATTTTAAATACGATGTCAAACGTTATTGTTTGTCTACTTAATTCATACAATTTTATTGTTCTCCATAATTAAATATGTTTTATTTATCTCATTTATTCTTTCACGTGACCCCCACTCCCATTGCGTCTTAGTGGCTTTATTGTTTTGCTTGGGGCGAAATTATTAAAAACAAAAAAAAAAACGTGAATGGTATTTAAAATTTTTTTATAATTATTTTGCATACAGAAGAGTCAACTTCGAAGAGAAAAGAAACTTTTACCTATGTGAGTGAGATAGCGTATATTCGTATTTAATTGCATGTCAACAGAGTTTTCTGACTATGATTAATATACAAGAATATAAATATACTTGTATTTAACATAAAGAAAAGACTAAACATCAATTGTTGTGAGAAAATTGTGGAGAGCTAGTTATACTAACTGGTCTTTCCGTACAAGCATTATTTATTTCACCGTAACATCGTATTTACGCTTACCGGTCACACTCCAGCTTCGTGGAATAAGATCTCTGCTGGAAACCTGATGTTAGAATTAAATTAACTCTCAAGATATTTCCTTATTACTGCTTTATTGCTTAATCAGTCAGTTAAGTGCCATACATGAAACACACTTGGGCGATCATGTCTCGAAAGAGACATGACTGACTGTGCAGAAGATTATCCTGTCCTGTTATTTAACCCATAACTAGAAGGAAGAGATGGACTAATACCTTTCCCAAGGGTATTTGCGCGTAAGTGAATGCACCGGTCACACTACAGTCACCAAAATATCTTATTTTCCAATTTCTGTGGGAGTGGGGTGAAAAATTAATACCCGCTAATGTTTATTTACAATGGTATTAGGCGGACTTCTACGACCGACACCCACTGTAATTTTTTTGCTTTTTATTGTGTTTTACCTTTTTCAGTGCATTTTTATCGATTAGACCTTAAACATTCAATATTTTAGTTTAATATTTAAAGATTTTTAGTGGGTGCTCAGTTTCTCATCCAACGTTCTAGTAAATCTATCCTCAATATTGGAAACACAACGATCCCTCATATTGGAAACATACAACGTTCTAATAAATCGTTCTCCCGTATTTGAAGCACTCGCAAAAAATTACGGTGGCGGGTTCCCAGTCGTACAGGTCGGCCTGATATAAATTTTGTGTAAAAAAAACTGTATAGGTGATTGTATTCTTCCTACTACACAAAATATGGGAGAAAATATTTGTTAAGTGATTCTAGATAAATGGACATAGCAAAGACAGCTTACTGATAGCAAGTTTGAAGAAAATATATGTCAGAAATGAAGTAAATTTACTCGTGGTGATTACATGATACTTAAATGACATCATAAGGTCAATACCGATGTGTTTGTGTGACGTTAGAAATCAAACGAAATGAAGTGGCCTCACGTGACGTAGCAAATCTAGAAATAAGACAGTAAGGATATTTACTCTGCTCTCCCACTTGAGCGAGATGTGACACAAGGTCTTTTTTAAGGTGGGGACCCGACCGCGTAAGGACGGGCAGAGAAACAAATATTCTCCAGTTCCCTCAACCGCCGAGCATTTAAAAGTAACAAGGGATAGGGACAAGTGAAGGGCCATGATCGCCTACGTCTTGAAGAGAGTACATTGGCGGTGAAATGTTAAAAACTATCGCAGAGAGGTAAGGGTAAGTACAAAAATATCCCTTTGGTGCCAGTACTAAAGCCGAGAATTTGTTTTAATCTAAATTAGCTTTATATATATGTATCATAATTTATCAAAAAGCAACCCATTTTCTTTCTATTTGTTGAATGATGTTATTGCTATTTTCATAATCCCCTTCCTTATGTTGATAACGATAATAATGATAATGGTGTTTGTTACATTAATAAATTAACCATTAAACATCTGTCAATTGACATGGCGTGAAGACGTAAAATATTTTCTTTATTCAGTTTCAGTTTCGTCTACCAAATTATTTCGTCGACTCGATATGAAATTAGAGCATGTAAGTATTTGCTTACCAGAAAGTCTTCTTATTGTTACTAGATTCTTTTTCTTGTTCGTTCTCCGACGCATGTGCCCACTCAAAGACGGAAACACGCATGCGCGCGCACTGAGATTCCCATACTTGACATGTAAAACTCAAGTGCGCACTAACGCAGACGTTCGTCATAGCAAACATTATAGTTCAGTTGTTGAAACACCTGAAGCTAAAAGAGTCATTGTGACCAAGTTATAATTTGAAATAACTATGCATGTTGTGGTGCAGTGGATATCGGCTCGGAACGAGAAATCGAGGAGCCGAGTTCGAATTCCAGTTGAATTTCTTGCATTCACTTACTCGCAAATACCTTTGGGAAAGGTATTTGCGAGTTAATAAACAGGACAGATTGGGTTCTATAACAGGACAGATTGGGTTAAATAACAGGACAGATTGGGTTCTATAGCCTTGATTGGCAACCAGTCTAACGCAGAAAGTAATGGCAACCTACTACAGGAAAATCTTCTGCCAAGTTAGTCATGTCTCGAAAGAGACATGATCGCCAACGCGTGTATCACGTACGGCGCTTAACTGACTGACGGGCATCCGTCAAATAGATACAAATACTTGTAAACACACACGCATCTATATCTATATATATATATATATATAGAAAGAAAGAGAGAGAGAGAGAGAGAGAGAGAGAGTGAGGAAGAGAAAGAGTGAGAGAAAGCCGCGTTCGGATCCCAGTCGAATTCCTTACATTTTCTTACGTTTTAATATCCCTTTATAAAAGGGATAAATTAATTACCTCGTGCATCTGCTATGGCTAGATAACAAGACAAACTGGGTTCTATAGCCTTGGGTTACACTCAGTCTGAGAGAAAAAGCTAATTTGAATTCAAAACCTGTTGAGTGTCGTTTCAAGACCTTGCAGCATAATGTGCACCAAGTCTTTGTTTTTGATTCTTCCAAAAAGTGTGTTTGGTTCAGCAGAAGCCTTTCCCACCATAATCAAATGATGTGATAGTAATGTGAAAGTACGTTCTAAGAACGGAGATACTTGACCCTCATACGTCGAAAATCTACAGGAGGTCCCAATAGTATATATAGTATTTTTACACACACACACACACACACACACACACACACACACATCGCTCATTCAGTAAAATACACACACACACACATATATATATATATATATATATCGCCCATTCAGTAAAATGAATTGGAGCACTCTAGTTATTGGGCGCGTAATACGATATACGCTAAAAAGACTGTGGCCTAGGGGTAGAGTCGCCGACTAATGCCAATTCGGTTGGGTTTCGAGCCTTGGTTATGTAGCAATCCGAGTCTAACCGTACTGATGAGCTGTGATACAGCGAACCAGATCTGTCTGCGGATGACAATATATATATATATATATATATATATATATATAGTAAATAACTAACCTAGAGAGCCAACGAACCTACCAAGGTTTCACCAAACTGGATCTTCAAAGAAAGTAGGCTTCATACTTGCGTATAGAGCGTTTTTTGTTTTAGGTTACTCGTCTCAGGTTTTTTTCTTTGGGCTGGGGACTTTGACTTTATATATATATATATATATATATATATATATATATATGGGTGTGGTAATTATTACTATTATAATATTAATTGCATACTGCAACTTGATAGCAATAAAGTTTAGGTGTTAAAACACCATCATCTATCTGATGATGGTGTTTTAGCACTGAAACTTTATAGCTATCAAGCTGCAGTATGCAATTAATATAATAATAATAATTACCATATATTTATGCTCTACTTTTGTATTGAGCATTTTTAAAGTAAATATTTAACTGGAATATACTTTCATTAGTAACCATTTCTCATATTATATATATATATATATATATATATATATATATATATATATTAACGAAACTTGGTCATAAGCAACCGACAATTTGAAATGAATTGTTTGAACATTATTTTTATCGATACTCGTATTTAAGTAGATATTCTGTTTATAATCAAACAGTATTATATATTTATTTCTACCGGCCTAATCATTTATGATAAATTTTTATTACGAAAATGTGTGCCATTCGGCAGGATTCGAACCTGCGACCCCTATCTATCATTAAAAACAGAATATCTACTTAAATACGAGTATCGATAAAAATAATGTTCAAACAATTCATATATATATATATATATATTTATATATATATATATGTGTGTGTGCGTGTGTGTGTGTGTGTGTGTGTGTGTGTGTGTGTGTGCAATATATTATATATATATATATATATATAATTTTCATTAAAAACAGCTATATATATATATATATATATATATATATATATATATATTTGTCAAATTTCTGGAAAGTTTTCTTGAAATTCAATATGTTATTTTAAAGTAGACGCACGCACATACACACATATATATAAAACACATTTTAATAATTTCACGGCTTCTGCTCCGATGAACTTAGCTCACTGATGCCCCCTATATATAAATTTACTCGAACAACAAGATTAGCAACTAGGTCCTACACTTTTACTGTGAAACCAATAAATTGTAAACACAAATTCTACTTCTACAGCTTCTTTTCTCGCACTTCCCGCCTGTGGAATTCCCTTCCATTTACTTGCTTTCCCGACAGCTATAATCTCCAATAATTTAAATGTGAATTCAATAGTCATCTCCTATCTCACTAACCTGCATCCTTTCTCTCATGCTCCGTTTCCAGTTCACTCTACTCTCATCAGTATTCTCATCCTTCTCTTACCCACTTCCAGACACCCCCTATAACCTTTCACTCTTTCTCTTAACTTTCCTTCTATGTAAGCCCCTATAAAACAGTGGCAATAAAATGCTTTGCTTGGGGTAATATGATTATAAAAAAACACATGAATGTGATAAGAATACAAATGTGTCAAAAAATTTAACACATTATATATATATATCAATATTTTTATCAATTTAAAAAATAGTTCATAAGTATGCAGTTTCCTATATGAAACCGAAACAAAGAAATTTTTAAAGTAATAACACATTTTTAGTTACTTTTTTACTGAAGGGAAGTGGCTGAAATCGCTTGGAAAAGTAATCACGGAAAAGTTTTACATCACCAGCAAAAAGGAAATATGTCAGAAAACTGGAAAAGTAATATATAGAAATTAATAAAATTTTCCTTGTCGTTATCTATCTATCTATCTATCTATCTATCTATCCTCAGTCTTTTCTTTCTTTCTTTCTTTCTCTATCTATCTATCTATCTATCTATAAGGTTGTTATAATCTATCTATCTATCTATCTATAGATATTATTCACGTTACATGAGAACATGTAAATAACTAAAGTTTTATTTCGACATAAACTGAATTATCGGTGTCTTATTAGGTAGTTAACAATGATGGCAATAAAGATCTTTATTTAAAAGTTTTATTTTATGAAACATCACTCCACTTTCTGTTTTTTTCGAAAATTTTCTATACAGGGTAAAAAGGATTATAACGAAGAGAGAAAAAAAAGAGAGAGAAAATAAGAAAGTTAAGAAAAACCCAAATATTAAATATGTAAAAGAGAAAATCAACTCCTGAATAAAATATAGGAATAGAAATATTTGGTATTATTTGGTATACACCCACTTTCAACCAAATGATTAGCAGTAAATTAGGTAAAAACTTCCTCTCCTTGATTAAGAAACATTTTCTGAATAATGATCCATTAATTAAGGTTTTCAATAAAAATACTTTTAAATTAAGTTATAGTTGTATGAATAATCTGAAAAAAATTATAAAAATCATCATAATAATATTTTAATTAAAAAACTAAACCTAATTGAAAATAAGGATAATCCAATAACTATGATTAACAATTTGGACAATAATAAATGTAATTGTAGAAACTCTATAGAGTGTCCTTTGGAAACCATGTGCCTTACAAGATCCATTGTCTATCAAAGTAATATTGCTTCTGTAGAAAACCCTAGTAATGTAAAGTTTTATGTGGGTTGCACTAAGACCTCTCTGAAAGAATGATGCTCTCAACACACGTCTTCATTTAATAATAATAAGTACAGAAATAGAATATCACTATAGAAATATTATTGGCATCTAAAAGAAACAAATAAAATACCCACATTTAAATAGAAATTTTTTGAAAAGCTAGAATATGTAAGTCTTTAAACGACCCATGCTTATCAAATTTATTGCGAAAAAAAATTTATTAAATAAAGGTAATGAAATAAATGTCATATGTGAACTTTGCAAAATGTTCACCTTAGAATATGATTAAAAAGATACTTCTTAAAAAAAATAAAAATAAAAATGTTTATTAACCCATATATCTAGTAATTTATTTTATATTATGAAAGAACAATAATTAAATTAATATTAAAATAATTAAATTGATATTTAAATTTGTAATAATTAAATAGATGTTTAAAAGATTGTATTATGATATTAAGAATTGTATTAGAATATAATAATAAAATAGATTTTATAAAATTATAAAAATAATAAAATACATTTTATAATAATGATAAAATAAATTTTAAAATTTTTAATAATAAATGGATATTACAAAGCGCTTTAAAAAATTAGAATAAAATGCATTCTGAATCGAAATAAAAATATTATAATTGCACTACCTTTAAGTTAGATCAAAAATATAAAATATTTTATTTTTTATCTTTTGTTTTTTTTGTGTTAGTAAATGTTGAGATACAGAGAAAACTAAAAAAATAAAAATTTTGTAACAACAACAGACCTGGAGTCTAGACAGTGGTTTTGAATCGGCTGACACTTTTACTGTTAAGATTAAAAGAAGAAATCATGTATTCCCCCAAAATGTAAAATCTTTTCTTTATTTTTTGTTATAGATACTGATGGGATAGAGAGAAAACTAACATAATAATCTTGTAATAATAATAGATACATCAACGGAAATGCAGTTTAGACAGGGATTTTTTAACTCATGCCTTTAAGATTAAAAGAAGAAATCATGTATTCCCCCAAAATATAGACTTTTTTCAAATTTAAACTGAATCTCTATTGTGATTAGTTAAATTGAACACACACAATTTTTTTCTCTTTTCCCACATCCATAAATAACAAACATTTTATTTATTTTAAAATGAAAATAATTTTCACAACAATGAGTTAACATTGCCTGATGACGAGATAAACATCTCGAAATGTAGAAATTTCCATGTCACAAAGCAAACTATATTAAATTTAAATGAAAAAACAAATTTATATATATATATATATATATATATATATATATATATATATACACTTATGCATAAGCAGATATATAAAAACATACAACATAATGTTTTTCATTATACACAGACACACACACAAACATACACACACACACATACATATATGAACAGAATAAGCAAAGAGCAGAAAGGAAAACGTGTTTTTAATCTAACATGTTTCACTTTAACAAACTTATTCAGAAATTTTTTTAAAGACGAATGGTTTAAAAAAGCTTTTTAAATTTTAAAAAAATGATCTTTTAAAAAATACGGTTGACACGTGTATACATTATTTCATATACTAAATTTAACAACTCATAAACGTACACATTCTTTATTATTTCTCTAATGCATATGCATTCATGCACTTACATTCTCGATTATATATACACGATTATATTATCCAGAACAAATATAGTTTCATGAATTATGCAATCATCAGATTCATATCATGAAATGACTGTTCTGTGATTTGATGATTTGAATTTCTGATTCACGTTACATATTTTAATGGTGGAATTATACTTTTTGAGCTTTTAATTTTATAAGTTGATTTAAATTGAAACTTAAATTTTAAATTAAAAAAATAAAAATACAAGAGTTTATATATATATATTTATTAATATATATTTAGTAACTTTGTAATATTACACTAAACACTGTTTTATTAATACTAACAAAATTCTTGCAATTTATTTTATGTAAGCTTGCCGGAAAATAAATATTTTCTAAACGATTTCTCAAAAGATTGAGGCCAGTAGAAATTATAATGTGCTGTTTAACTAAATGCATAAAAAATAAAGATTTTACACTCAAATACGAGTATCCATTAAAAATAATAATGTTAAACAAATAAAAATTCATATATATATAAGCACATATTTAACAAATAAACATTTATATATACACGTTTATAATTAAATATATATATATATATATATATATATATATATATATATATATATATATATAGTCAACCACATACAGATCTGTTTCGCTGGATCACAGCTCATCAGTACGGTTAGACATCCGATTGCATTTTTACCCAGGATCGAAACCCGACCGAATTGGCGTCAGTCGGCGATTCTACTTCGGAGCTATGGGCACTCGGTAGAAGGAGGCAGTCTTTTTAGCGTGTATATTATCATATATATATATACATATATATATATATATATATATATATATATATTGAATATCAACGCTCGCGCACGCACGCACGCTCACACACACACATGTGTGTATGTGTGTGTGTGTGTGTGCGCGCGCATGTGTGAGCGTTGATATTCAATATATATATATATATATATATATATATATAAACTCCGTGATAATATGACATGCGATCATCACAAACGCTTAACGCGTGGCACAGAGTGCACCTCTATGGTCTATGTTGTTTTGATGGAGAGTCTGTACTTTGCAAGCAACTGACCAGTTGAAACAAATTTTAGTGCAGGTTGATCGGTAGCTGGATGGCTCATAGTTCAACACAAGTGCATGCAGGACAGAAATCCTATGCATAAGTGTAAAACGAAGGACACCATCAACTGTTGACCCTCATTTATCGTTTACTATTAGAGTCCACCATACACACACACACACACACACACACATATATATATATATATGGAGGGGTGTATGTGTGTGTGATCATCTGCAGACAAGCCTGTTTCGCTGTATCACAGCACTTCAGTGCAGCATATTATCCATTTAGCTTAAAGCTCCGATCGAATTCCAACTAATTTGTAATTATATGAACACACACACACACACATATATATATATATATATATATATATATATATATATATATATATATATATTACGAAATTATACGGAAATTTACGAAGTTGATATTAACCTACATATTTATTTAAATGTTCAAAACAGTTAAATTAAAATCTAAATATATATATGTGTGTGTGTGTGAGCGTCTGTTTCTGTGTGTGTGTGTGTGTGTGTACGTACGTGTGTGTGTATGTTCATGTGTGTACATGCCTTTTCACCAATGCATTAAAAAACGCTCCAAAACTGTGCTAACATACAAATTACTGACACGCATAAATATGTGTATGTGCATGTGTGCGTGTGTGTACTAGTAAGTAGACATACATACATACATTCAGCGTGTAAATAGTGTATTCCTGATTTTATGCATATTCATATGTACATATTTAGTTGATGAATGCAAGCTTACATAAAAAAATGTTCTCGTTAGTAATTCATACACAAAAAATGAGAATACACAGATACGAAACTCTCAAACAGCAGCCGCTAAAGCACACTTACACATATATTTGTATGTTGCATCCGCACACACCCATGCATGTGCGCATACACAAGGGTATCCACTCACACATCCTCATTCCCTCCTAACCCTGACTGCTGTAGCTTGTAATTATCAGCAGAGCGTAGATCCGAGACGGTTAGAGAGTTAAATCGCCTACACTTCGCTCCAGTCTTTTTCAACCTAAGATGTGAGGTCGAACGCGAGGTCTATTCTTATGGGGTATATCAAGTGCGCTATGAAGTAAAGGTCGTTATCTTGAAGAATGTATGAGGTAGTGATTCTATTTCAGTTTGATAGGAAGCTGTATATTCGAAATTTTGTCTTTAGTTTGCGATGTTGTTGGATGAAGAAGATAGCTATATATACCCATAATACATAAACCCAAAATACACGTCTATATTATAGTATACAGTACAAGACATTTTTCTCACAGTTATCTTCAATAGAATTGCGTAGAATATGTATGTAGGTATGTTCGTGCGCGCGCAAGCACACGCACACATTGATTGTGAATATAAAATTAAAATGATAAAAATGCACTCTGTATACATAGGAATTTAATATGAAGTAGCGAATTGTATCGTCAACATAGTTAAAAATAAATAAATAAAACAAAATCTAGTTACTATTTTTTAGCAATACTATGTTTATTAAAAGAGAATGTGAATTTTTGTGTGTTTGTATATAATTCATGCTGCCTAGAGTTAGAATTTAACCTGAAGTTTTGGTAAGAAGAATAATTTGTTTGAGGTAAGCTATAGATGGCAAAAAGAATATCTATTTCTACACGTAAATATATTTACCTATTAGTCAGTTTTTATTTGTGTGAGTTTAACTTTAATAATAAAGACATTTTAATTTTAAAAAAATTATTACAATCTACGATTTCATTTCTTAGACATATATAATTAGATATATTAAAATATATTAAAACACTCTTATGATTATTATTGTGGTTATTATTACAATTATTATTATTATTATTATTATTATTATTATTATGTCATTTTTCATCATATTTCGATTTCTGCTTTGGTCTCACTACCAACCAAGTCTGCGGGGAGACCTAAGGCAGGTCGTGGCGTGTTGTTATGGCTCCATTGCATGTTTTTCTATCTTCCCTATCATCCCCAGCATTACATAGATAAAGTTTTCCTTAGTGTGTGGGCTGTACTTAATAAGACAATTTTTTGTATATCTCTTAAGCTGGGGTTTCCAGGGATTCTTTCAATGTGTTGTTTTGTTCCATTTTTTATCATTCCAAGTGCACTTACTATCACTGGCACAACTCTTGTTTTCAATTTCCACTTTTTTTCTATTTCAATTTCCAGGTCTTTATATTTTGACAGTTTTTCAAATTCCTTGATTGCAATGTTACAATCCGCTGGACAAGCCATATCAATTAATAGACAAGTTTTCTCCTGGTTTTTAACAATAATGTCTGGCCTGTTTGCTTCAATTTTTCTGTCTGTGTAGATGGTGTAATCCCATAGAATGGTTACATCTTCTATTTCTGTAACCGGTGCTGGGTGATGTTCATACCAGTGTTTGTTTACAGCTTTTCCATAATGTTTGCACATTGCCCAATGTAAATATTGCCCAACTCTATCGTGGCGATTTTTATATTCATTTGGAGCAAGCACAGAACAGCCTGAGATTAGGTGGTCTATTGTTTCTTGGTGTTTATCACAAAACCTGCATTTTGGATCCATATTATTATGCATAATATTTGCCTGAAAGTTTCTAGTGAAAAGGCTTTGGTCTTGTGCTGCAAGAATAAAGCCTTCAGTTTCAGACTTTAATCCAGATACACGTAACCATCGATGAGTATTAACTTTGTCAACATTGGATTTATTGGCACGTTCTGGATATTGGCCATGCAGAGGTTTGTCTTGCCAGCGCTGTTTCATCTGTTCAAGAGCTTTATCTTTGGCTTTCATTTTCATATTTTTTGCCGCAATAGTTGGTTCTTGGCTTCTGTTTTGCTTTCCTACAGAATCTACTAACTGTAAATCTTGTTTGTCTTTACTGCCTTCTTTTATTATTGAATGTTTTTTATTTTTTCTTCATGTTGCCTTACTAATTGTATCATCCAATCCTTTGTTGTTTCTATGTATGTTAGTAAGCCAATAGTTGTTGTCTTGTATGACAATTCCAGCTGAATAAGACCTCTTCCACTTTCTTTACGGGGTATGTATAGACGGTCTACATCAGCCTTTGGATGATGCATCTTATGCTTAGAAAGAAGCTTTCTTGTTTTAGCATCCATTCGCCTGATGTCGTTTAGAGTCCAGTTTAAGATGTTAAAGCTATATTGGACAACTGGGATTGCAAGGCTATTAATGGCCATAACTCTGTTCTGTGAATTTAATTCAGTTTTTAATATCATTCGTAGCCTTCTATAGTACTCTTTACGCACTATTTCTTTCATTTTTTTATGGTGAATGTTTTCGCTCTCATTTACACCTAGGTATTTATAAGCTTCTTCTGGTTTCAATTATTTTATTGTTACAGCAGGGTCTAGGCTAATTGAGGATGTTTCTTGTATTGATCCACGTAAAACTGTAGCTTTAGCACATTTATTCAAATTAAATTTCATTCCAATGTCTTCGCTGAAGCATTTTACAGTTTGCAGAAGACCTTCCAGCTCATTATCATTCTTAGCATATAACTTTAAGTCATCCATGTAAAATAGATGGCTTATTTTCTTTTGGCCTATTTTATAACCACATTCTGTCTTATTAAGTTGACTGGTTAGTGCTATTAATGATATGCAGAATAGTAAGGGAGACAAAGAATCACCTTGAAATATACCTCTTTTGATGTTTATTTCATCAGACTTATAGGTTCCATTTATATGATTGAGGTAAAGGGTTGTTTTCCATATAGACATGCACTGTTTGATGAAATTGATGATGACGGGCGATATCTTGTATATATTTAAAGTCTTTAAAATCCAGTAATGTGGCACACTATCGAATGCCTTTCGATAATCTATCCAGGCAGTACTAAGATTTTTCTTTGTACTATAGCAGTTTTCCAGGATCATTTTGTTAATTAGCAATTGGTCTTTACAACCATAACAGCCACGTTTGCACCCTTTTTGTTCAAGCGGTATCATGTCATTTCTTTCTAAGAATAAATATGTCTGTTTTGTTAAAATAGATGTTAATAGTTTATATGTTGTCGGAAGACATGTAATTGGTCTGTAGTTTTTCGGGTTGTTTGTGTCACCATTCTTGGGTAGAAGAAATGTAATTCCTTTGGTCATCCATGCAGGAATTTTAGTGGGATCGTCAACCATTTCTTGAAGTTCTTTGGCTAGTTTTTTATGTGCTGCATTTAAATAATATAGCCAAAAGTTAGGAATTTTATCTATACCTGGGAATTTCCAATTGTGTGCTTTTTTTAGTGCAAATTTAACATCATCTTCTGTAATTCCAGACCATGTCTGTTCGGGTTTATTTTTCATTCGTTCTATCTCTTGCGTAATCCAATGTACTTCCTTGCTAAGTTCTTTAGGGCAAGCCCATATCTTTTCCCAGAACTGTGTGACTTCTTCCATTCTGAGGGGTACTGTCACTTCAATTCTTTTTTTACCTATTTCCCTGTAAAATCTCTTTGTATCAGTCTGAAAAATCTTGTTTTGTCTGTAAAATCTTGCTCTTTTTTTTATAGCGTCTTATTCTTTGAGCCTTCAGTTGGATTTTTTGCTTTATTTTTTCTTTATTTGATAAGACTTCATTTTCATTCCTGATGTTATAATTTCTTTCGGCTCTTCTGCTTTTCCTAGTTCTTCTTATTAATAATAATAATAATAATAATAATAATAATAATAATAATAATAATAATAATATTATTATTATGATGATTTCCTTTGATTTATGTTGTATATCTTTTTTCTTTCAGGTCCTAACCATAGACTTGACCTTATGACAACTACCGCTGGTCATTTTTGGGAACAAATAAATAAATAAAAATAAAAACACCAAAGATCACATGCATTTTACATGAATAACGCTTTTCAAAATTTGTTCGCTGTACTTGTATTAGGACTTTGAATAAGTCCTCGCCGTTTTTCAACAGATGGCACTTCCAGAGCTGGGTGCGTGTAGTTTCAGATTGTAACACATATATCGGGAAGTACTATAAGCAAGCTAGAAATTCGGTGTATATTATTTCGCCGAAATGTAAACATTTTTGTTTTTATAGCGTTAAGCATGTTGGATTTCATGCCAAAGAATGTGTATTTACGGGGAATTTTACTGCACTACTTTATTCAAAAGAAATCTGCAGCTGAAGCACACAGAATTCTTGTTGAGATGTACGGCGACCATGCTCTGTCGGAAACAACATGCTGACATTAAATTAGATGCTTGAAAAATAATGATTTTATTGTTGAATATAAAGAACGCTTTGGCACACTGAAAAAGTTTGAAGATGAAGAATTAGATGCACACCGACCGAAACCATCATAGGAGAGCGCTTTTAACTACAATTGATGCGTTTGAGCCAATTATTGAAGAAAAATGGCCGCTATGCGAGTAGAAATATGACAAAGTGATTTTGCAGCATGACAATGTCTTTTCACATGTTGCAACTTCTTTGAAAAATGCTTAAATCGGAAATTCTACCCCAACCACCTTATTCAACAGATACTGTCCCGTCGGATTATCACTTGTTCTGATCGATGGCACTGAGCAGCTATCTTATTCTTATAATGATGTCAAGAAAAAAATAGGTCGACTCGTTGTTAGCCTCAAAAGACGTGTTGTTTTTTCCCGACGTGGAATACAAATGCTGCCAGAAAGGTGAAAAAAGTAGTGGCTAGCAATAGAAAATTGATTCAGTGACATGCTTTTTACTAATTTTTGGAAAAAGAACATTACTTTTCATGAAAAACCAGCAATAACTTATTCAAGGTCATGATAAGAGATTGTTTTTGTATTTTTCTAAGGCATGGACTACAAGGAATCCCTTCAATGAATCTATCGGAACCTTTTCTAAACAATCCAAGGATAACTGGAAATATTGATGTCTTCATATACTGCACTTTTGAGATTTTCGCTTACTATTATAAAAAAAAAATTGGTAAATGAGGACATCAATAATTCCAGTTATAATTAATACAATCTTAAAATGACTGATCTTCACATAAATACCGCTCGTATGTTTTTTCAAAATTTGTTTCATATTACTATAAATTAAGCACTCTAGAAAAAAAAAATTTTTTTTAATGTTAAAAAATGGAATAAAGAGATTCTTTTTCCTTTGTACCTTCATTGTAAATTAGTTCCTTTATGAAAGGCAAACAAAATAACTCATATGACGTAATTTTAAAAAATTAAAAATATCGTATTTGCTTAAACGCAGTAAAATCGGCATTTGTTGTTTTTTTTATCCTAAAGGTGTATAGTTTCACAATGATTATGAATAGCAACGTAGAATCCTGCATATTAAGTTTTATAAAATATTAATAAAAAATTATATGTTATTTTTTCAGATCGCAATGAGAACTATTTTTATTTTTGTTTATCTGTCTCTTTCTCTCTCTCTCTCTCTCTATATATATATATATATATATATAGAGAGAGAGAGAGAGAGAGAGGAAAAAACTACTAAAAAGTTGTAAGTTTAAAAATGTATTTTTTTACAGTATTTATAATACTGTCAAAAAATACATTTTTAAACTTGCGTATACGTGGATCA
>JBBBDQ010000770.1:625000-665000 GCA_037127315.1 Ascarosepion bandense | reverse complement strand
CATAGGTTAAAAAAAAAATGCTAAATCTAATGTTAGTTCGCAAGACACACTTTGGCAACAAATACAAGCAGCTTGGCAGCAGTTACCATTAGATATTCCGCTTCACCAGGTCTACTGCTGATATGCTAACGACCATTTCCGAGTACATATACCAGGCTCCCGACAAGAATGGCCAAGCCTGAATCGTTTCCTTGGATATCTCTAAAGCGTTCGACAGAGTTTGGCATGCTGGCCTCCTATGCAAACTGCGGAGCTATGGTATAACTGGACATTTATTTGAACTAATCCAGTCTTTCCTCTCTAACCGCACATTGAAGGTGGTATTAAACGGACACGTCTCCCAGAACTACCATACGAACGCGGGTGTCCCTCAATGCTCTATCCTAGGTCCTACGCTCTTTCTGATCTACATTAATGATCTCCGTGATATCATAAGATCCCAAGTAGGCATGTACGCCGATGACACCACAGTTTACTCTCGCCTTGATCAAACATCTGATGTGGGCAACAAAGCTAATCTTGCAGCCGAGCTTGTAAAGGACCTCCAATCCGTAGTGGACTGGGGTAAGAAATGGCTCGTAAATTTTAATGCTTCTAAAACGAAGCTACTATCAATTAACCACCATAGACAATCGCACCTACCTCCCATTAACATGGACCAGTCTTACCTCCCAGAGAGTAAAACACTACGCCTCCTTGGTCTCACACTTTCAGCGGACCTCATGTGGAATGACTATATCGAATCCATTGTTAAATCCGCTGCTATGAAAGTCGGTTATCTGTGCAGGGCCCGGAAGTTTTTTCCGTATGAATCTATCCTGCACATATATAAATCTACCATCCACCCGTACATTGAATACTGATGCCACATCTAGTCGGGTGCCCCTGCTATTCTCCTCGGGATTCTTGACAAAGTACAACGGAGAGTCTGTAATGTGATCGATACCAACTTGGCAGATCGGCTGTAGTCTCTCTCTCACCGGCGCGACGTGGCTTCCCTGTGTCTCTTCTATAAATACTTTCACGGCTTCTGCTCCGATGAACTTAGATAACTGGTGCCCTCTAGGTATGAATTAACACGAGCTACGAGATTAGCAACTAGGTCCCACCCTTTTACAGTGAAACCGATAAAATGTAACCGCAATTTCTACTCTAACAGCTTCTTTTCACGCACTTCCCACTTGTGGAATTCCCTTCCTGCTGACGGCTTCTCCGACGGCTACAATCTCCAGGAGTTTAAATGTAAAGTCAATAGACACCTTCTAACACACTAATCATCTTTCAAACACTCTTCCCATCTACCCAACCCCCAGCCTTGGCATCCTTACACATCTATCACCCTCCTTCTGACATTTCCTATATCTAACCACTCTTTCTCATCGCCTTCCCCTATGTAACCCCATGCGCAATAGTGGCAGTGGAATGCCTTGCTTGGGGTGAAATGATTAAAAAAATATTGAAGAAGCTTGTGATGTCAATGCCTGACAGAATGAAGACTGTGATCAAAGCAAAAGGCTATTATACTAAATATGAAATTTATTTTGTAATAAGTATTTTTCTTGTTAAAGCATTTGTTGAGTAAATCAAATAGAATTACTTACATTAAATTGTTTAGTCTCTGCCTCATAAAAGAAGAGTTATGAATATCAATAAACCAATAAAGGCAGACATATAGATAGATATATAATAATAGGCTGACATAGATATCTACACAGGTAAATAGACACTTATAAGATAGATAGATAGATAGATATGAACAGACTGATATAGATAGATAGATAGATAGATAGATAGATAGATAGATAGATAGATAGATAGAAACAAACTGACATAGCTGCATACAAATATAGACAGATAGATTTTGACTGATAGAAAAATATTACGCACTGACATAGAGAGATAGGCTGTTGGATATTAATAGACTGTTGTAGAGAAATAGATAGATATTAACTGAATGACATAGACAG
The DNA here is from genome assembly GCA_037127315.1 of Ascarosepion bandense. NCBI lineage: Eukaryota > Metazoa > Mollusca > Cephalopoda > Sepiida > Sepiidae > Ascarosepion > Ascarosepion bandense. The sequence continues at coordinate 663,033 of JBBBDQ010000770.1, read as the reverse complement.
ATATTAACGGACTGACTTAAATAGCTAGATATTTACAGACTAGCATAGACAGACGGATAGATAAATAATAACTGACTGACACACACACACACACACGCATATAGATAGATAGATAGATAGATAGATAGATAGATAGATAGATAGATAGATAGATAGATAGATCCATCAATAGCGAATATTATACAGCATTATTGGTGCGTTTGAAGAAACCGCCCAAAAAGACGGTTACAAATGAAGAAGAAAAAAGTGATCTTTCACCAAGACAACGCACCGTGTCACAAGTTGATCGCAACGATGATAAAACTACATGAATTGCACTGCGAATTGCTTTCACATTCATTCTATTTTCCAGATCTGGCCGCCAGCGACCACTGGTTTTTTGCAGACCTCAAAAGAATGTTCCAGGAAAAGAGATTTGGCTCCAATGAATAAGTGATATCGGAAACTGATGCGTATTTTGAGGCCAAAGACAAATCGTTCTAAAAAAAAAAAAAAAAAAACGATTGTTAGAGAAGCGTTGGAATCAGTATATCGCCCTAGAAAGAGACTATGTTGATGAATAAAGTCGAATTTTGCCTAAAAGTTGTTTTATTAGTTAGCCTCGGCGTTTATTGAGTGATGTGTTATATATTAATAAACAGATATAGAAAGTGGGGAATCGGCTAAAATAGAATAGACTGAGTGTTTCTTTTGTGTTATATATATATATATATATATATATATATATATATATATACACACACACAAAAATATCAGGGAATTTAAAATGCCAGAAACCCCGGTGTTTAATTTGTAAACATTTAGTAAACGGCACAATATTCTCTGTACCCAACACCAAAATCAAATTGCCTCCACCACGCCTCACCTGTGACAGCCAAAACATTATATATTTTCTCTTCTGTTCAATATGTCCAAATAGTGGATATATTGGTGAATCTGGTAATAGCTTTAGATTTCGTTTCAATAATCACAAACTTAGCATACGCCAGAACAATCAATATTCCCCAATAGCATTTCACTTCAATCAACCAGGTCACACTTTAGAAAATTGCAAATGTTTACTAATAGACTCCGATCTTAGTTCTACACACTCACGCAGAAAGAAAGAAAAATACTGGATTTTAAAATTAAATACACACAAGCTAGGGTCAAATAAAGACTTAGGTGTTATGAATCTTTACAAATATTTCAATAGCTAAACTTTTTTAGATACAATTACAAAGATTTTTCTCTAAAACAAAATTTATAAGTATTATTAAAAATAGGTTTACGTTTACAAATATTTAAAAATTATCAGTGCTGAAAATGATTCATCATCTTATATCCAATAAATTATTTTCTGACAACCAGTATTGCTTCCGCTTCGCCAGGTCTATTGCTGATGTGCCACCAAACATCACCGAGTACATATATAAGACTTTATGGCATAATTGGGCAATTGTTCGATTTAATCCAATTGTTCCAGTCAAATCGTAAAATGGTAATAGTTCTGAATGGACATACTTCTAAACCCTTTTATGTGAACGCGGGTGTCCCTCAAGACTCTATTCTAGGTCCTACGCTCTACCTGATATTCATCAGTAATCTTCCTCAGTCACTTCTGAAATTTGCATCTACACAGATGATACCACTATCTATTTCCATCTCAATGAGTAATCTGCCTGGGCTGACAAAGTAGATCTAGCCTTGGAAAGAGCTTCCAATCTGTGATGAATTAGGGTAAGAAATTGCTTGTAAATTTTAATGCTTCCTAAACGAAGCTTCTCTTTTTTAGCTACCACTGGAAGCTTTCCTACCTTCTGTTTTTATAGATCACATTAGACTACTCGAAAGCAATGCACTGAACCTCCTTGGCCTCACTCTCTCGGTCGATCTCAAGTAGAATGAATACATTGAATCAATAGATATCTACTGCTAATAATGTTGGATCGCTATGCCGAGCCAGCAATTTTTTCTCGTCAGAATCTATCTGGCATATTTATAAATCTATCATTCATTCGTGCATTGAATACTGTTGTCATATCTAGTCAGGTGCTTCTACTGTTCATCTCGGCGTTCTCGATAAAATCCAAAAGAGGATATGCAATGTAACTGTTCCCAATTTGGCTATCCGCCTTAAGCCGTTTTCTCACCGCCTTTTCTACAAGTATTTTCACTTTTTTTTTTGCTCTGACAAGCTTTATTCCTTGGTGCCCCGTCATCATGATCTTACAGGCGCAACTAGATTCGCAACTAAGTTTCACCCTTTTACCCTCAAAACAAGTAAATGCAATCTCCAATTTTACTCCAGCAGTTTCTTTCCCAATCAGTCTGTGTGATATATGTTTGGGCAACCATGTCTTTTTCATTCCTTGACTGACTAGACAGATTTTCCTGTAGTAGGTTGTCATTTCTTTCTGCGGAAGACCAATTGCCAGCCAAGGCTATATGTCCTGCTGTTCAATCCTTTAATACCGATCAGTCAATTAAGTGTCATAAATGATAAACATTTGGGTGATCAAGTTTAATTCGATCCATGACTGAAGAGGCAGAAGATTTTCCCACAGTAGGTTGCCATTTCTTTCTGCAGTAGACTGATTGCCAACCAAGGCTATAGAAACCAATCTATCCTGCTATTCAATCCTTTTATCCAGATCAGTCAGTTAAGTGCAATTCATGATGCATGCTTGTGTGATTATATTTATTTTGATACATAACTGACTAAGCAGAAGATTTTTCCACGGTAAAATTGCCATTTCTTTCTGTGGTAGACTGGTTGCCAACCAAGGCTGTAGAACGCAATCTGCCCTGCTATTCAATCCTTTTATCCAGATCAGTCAGTTAAGGTCTATACATGATAAACATTTGGGTGATGAAGTCTCATTTGATCCATGACTGACTAGGCAGAAGATTTTCTCGTAGTAGGTTGCCATTTCTTTCTGAGGTATATTTGTAGCCAACCAATGTTACATAACCCAATCTGTCCTCCTGTTTAACCCATAGCTGGAGAGAAGAGACAGATCAGTACTTTTCCGAAAGATATTTGCGCGTAAGTGAATGCAAGGAATTCAAATGGAATTCGAGCTATCCGATTTCTCATTTAGAGCCGTTAAACATTGTATCTCCTTGATTTAATTCGGTTAAATCTTCGGATCTCAGTGCCACACTTTTATTAGAACACGTCTCAGGTATTCAAATTTCTGCATCTGTTTGAATTCACTGTCCCCGACCTGTAATTGGCATATCGGGCATGACCTGATAACCATACATTCAGGCATGACCTGATGACCATACATTCAATCTTCTTGTAGTTGATGTTTAGTCATTTACAAAATACAAATCCTCAACACTAAAATGAATATCTCTTGCGTTTTTTTTATATCATAAATTTTAAATCCTGATCAATAAAATAATCATCATTTTCACATTGAATCTAGATGTTAATTCATTCCATTTCATTTATGAGTGTAGCTTAGAGGTAACTTCGAAAAAATCAATTGTCATTATTGTTAAGATTATCATTCAGTTAGTCAGTTAAGTGCCATACGTGATACATGCTTGGGCGATCATGTCTCGAAAGAGACATGACTGACTGGGCAGAAGATTATCCCGCTGTAGGTTGCCATTACTTTCTGCAGTAGACTGGTTACCAGTCTGTCCTGTTATTTAACCCATAACTGGAGGGAAGAGAAGGATTAATACCTTTTTCCAAGGGATTTGCGCGTAAGTGAATGTAGGGTGTTTAACTGGAATTCGAACTCGGCTTCCCGATTTCTTGTTCCGAGCTGATATCCACTGCAGCACAACGCAGATCCGCCAAATTTATCATTAAGAGTAAAAAAAAAAAAAAAAAAATTACTGCGGCGGCATGTCAGAGAGTTGGACAAGGACTTACTACATTTTGAAGATTTTTGTTTAACCATCGTGACATGATTGTGACTAGGCATATTGTCAACTTATCTATCGATATGAAAGAGCTCAAAGAACAATGAATTCATGCTTTTCTAAAAGTGGACATAGTAAGTTCACTTATTCGATAGACTCCCATGATAGGATAAAAAACAAATAGGAAATTTATAAATTATCAATTTATCATGTTTCACTTTTTATGAAAGACAAAACTTTATTACTTGAAATATGCAAAACTAGAATCATTCTGTTCGATTGATTTTTTTTACAGAGTTCAAATTTACGGATACTAATCTTAAGACCCACAACGTTCCAATATTTGGAAAAGGCAATAAATAAATCATTCTATTCCCACCTTTCTTTCATGAACTTTACTTTTTCGGATACAGCTTTTAAGACAAACAAGCCTTCAATAGCGTAAGTATCAACATGTGTATTGTTCTATTTCTTCCTTTTACATAGTTCAAAATTTCGCATAATGCTTTTAATACACACAAGTATTCAATTCATTGTAATTCCAAGTTTCTTTCATTAGTTCAAGTATTTGGATTACTGATCTTAAGACACATAACCCTTCAATATTTGGAAGTTGCAACATGTGAATCATTCTATTTCTTTGTTCCTTTTACTAAGCTTTAGTTTTCGGATACTGCTTTTAAGCCACACAAGACTTCAATAGTTGAAAGATGCAACAAGTAAATCCTGTTATTCCATCTTTTCTTTTATTCAGTTCAAGTTTTTGGATACTTCTTTTGAGACACACAATCTCCCAATACTTGGGAGAAGCAATAAGTAAGCCATTCTATTCCTTCGTTATTTTTATTTAGATCATGTTTCCACATACTGCTTTAAAGACAGACATGACTTGAATTTCTATCTATCTATCTATCTATCTATCTAAGTCTGTTCATATCTATCTATCTATCTATCTATCTATCTCAGTCTGTTCATATCTATCTATCTATCTATCTATCTATCTCAGTCTGTTCATATCTATCTATCTATCTATCTATCTATCTCAGTCTGTTCATATCTATCTATCTATCTATCTATCTCAGTCTGTTCATATCTATCTATCTATCTATCTATCTATCTCAGTCTGTTCATATCTATCTATCTATCTATCTATCTATCTCAGTCTGTTCATATCTATCTATCTATCTATCTATCTATCTATCTCAGTCTGTTCATATCTATCTATCTATCTATCTATCTATCTCAGTCTGTTCATATCTATCTATCTATCTATCTATCTATCTATCTCAGTCTGTTCATATCTATCTATCTATCTATCTATCTATCTATCTCAGTCTGTTCATATCTATCTATCTATCTATCTATCTATCTCAGTCTGTTCATATCTATCTATCTATCTATCTATCTATCTCAGTCTGTTCATATCTATCTATCTATCTATCTATCTATCTCAGTCTGTTCATATCTATCTATCTATCTATCTATCTATCTCAGTCTGTTCATATCTATCTATCTATCTATCTATCTCAGTCTGTTCATATCTATCTATCTATCTATCTATCTATCTATCTCAGTCTGTTCATATCTATCTATCTATCTATCTATCTATCTATCTCAGTCTGTTCATATCTATCTATCTATCTATCTATCTATCTATCTCAGTCTGTTCATATCTATCTATCTATCTATCTATCTATCTATCTATCTATCTCAGTCTGTTCATATCTATCTATCTATCTATCTATCTATCTATCTCAGTCTGTTCATATCTATCTATCTATCTATCTATCTATCTATCTATCTCAGTCTGTTCATATCTATCTATCTATCTATCTATCTATCTATCTCAGTCTGTTCATATCTATCTATCTATCTATCTATCTATCGTTCATTCAGTAAAGAATTTGAAAGAAGCCACAGGTGAAACATTTTATTTCTTCGATTATTCTATTCGTTCAAGATTTTGGATACTGATTTTAAGATACACAAACCTTCTATACGTGGAAGTAGTAATGCGTATCTTTTTATTCTTTTTTCATATTCCAAATTTTCTGATAGTACTTCTAAGACAGACGAGCCTTCAATACTTGGAAGATGCAACAAATGAATCCCTTTATTAGTTCAATTCTTTTATGCAGATCAAGTTTTCGGATACAAGTGAATCGTTATATTCCTTCCTTTTTTTTAGTTTGTTCAAAATTTGGATATGTTTTTAATATAAGTGAATGTGCGTTGTGGTGCAGTGGATATCAACTAGGAACGACAAATCGGAGAGCCTAGTTCGAATTCCAGTTCAATTCCTTGCATTCACCTACGCGCAATTACCTTTCGGAAAAGTATTAATCCGTCTCTTATGGGTGAAATAAGAGGACAGATTGGGTTCTATAGCCTTGGATGGCAACCAATCTAGCACAGAAAGCAATGGCAACCTACTGCGGGATAATCTTCTGCCCAGTCAGTCATGTCTCTTTTAAGACATGATCGCCCAAGCGTGTATGTGTATCACGTATGGCACTTAACGGATTGACTGAAGTTTTAATACTTCAAAGAGGCAACAAATGAATCGTTCTATTTCTTCATTTATTATATTTTGTTGAAATTTTTATCTTTTATCTTGAAAGAAGCAAAATGTGAATCATTCTCTGTTATCCTTCTGAATCATTTTCGTTTATTCAGTACAAGTTTTAGGAGAGACATTAACTGAATCATTCTATTCTCTTGTTTCTATTATTTAGTACATGTTTCTGGATACATACAAGTCTTCAATACTAGAATAGGTGAGTTGTACATCATTCCATACATTTGTTTCTTTGATTTAGTATAAGTTTTCGGATACAGCTTTTAAAAGGCACAATCCCTCAATTCTAGGAAAATACAAGTGAATAATTCTATTCCCGCGTTTTTGAATGTTTTGAACGTTACAATTTTATTCTTCGGTTTTCTTCATTTGGTTTATATATATATATATATATATATAAATATATATATATAGAGAGAGAGAGGGAGAGAGAGCGAGAGAGAGAGAGCGAGAGAGAGCGAGAGAGAGAGAGGAAAAAGTACTAAAAAGTTGTAAGTTTAAAAATGTATTTTTTTGACAGTATTTGTTTATTTCTATTATTATATTTGATATTTCAGACCGTCCTCGGCCCTACGGTGAAACCTTGGTACGTTCGTTGGCTCGCTAGGTTAGTTATTTACTCTGTTTGGTCTACTTGCGTATTGAGCGCTTTTGGTTTTAGGTTACTCGTCTCGGTTTTTTTCTTTGGTCTACGTACTTTGACTGATGTTCAAGTGCTTAGTTCGTTCTTTTTTTATTACCATTTTTTCCTTCCGCGTATATACTCGAAGGGTTTTTCGAAACACGAGTATATAGATAAGTTTAGATAGATAGATAGATAGATAGATAGATAGATAGATAGATAGATAGATAGATAGATAGATAGATAGATAGATTACTTTTTGGTTAAGATAAAATTAGTGCACATTTATATTAAAAAGTGTTCAATATAATTATATTGTGAAGCATTTTAATACTTTCCATTTGTAAACTAGTTACTACTCGACATAGTTTCTACGATGAGTGGTATCTTCAAGCGATCTGCAAATCGCCCGAAGACACCACTCATGGTAGAAATTATAAATTTTAAATAACGTAATTATGCACGTACAAACAAGCGCATACACACACATATAGATCTTTCACGAGGTGGTGTAAGGGTTAGCAAGCTTGTCTTGCTAAAACCATTGCCAATTGAGTAGTGAGTTCGATCCTCACTGGGTGCTCCGTACTTTCGGCTTTGTGCCGTATCTAAGCTGCGCTTAGTAAATCACTATATATATATATATATATATATATATATATATATATATATATATATGATAGATATGAACAGGCTGGTATATGCAAATATATAAATATATATATATATATATATATATATATATATATTTGCATATATCAGCCTGTTCATATCTATCATGCAAAAGTGAGTACTTTAAAGTATTTACGCCCAGACGATATTTTATATTTTAAAGTGTGTACTAAAGCATTTGAATGTGCGTTGTGTAGCAGTGGATATAGGCTCGGAACGAGAAATCGGGAAGGCGAGTTCGAATTCCAGTTGAATTCATTGCAATCACTTACGCGCAAGTACCCTTGGGAAAGGTATTAGTCCGTCTCTTCCTTCCAGTTATGAGTCAAATAACAGGACAAATTGGGTTCTATAGCCTTGGCAGCGCAGAAAGCAATAGCAACCTACTGCGGGATAATCTTCTGCCCAGTCAGTCATGTCTCTTTCGAGACATGATCGCCCAAGCGTGAATCACATATGGCACTTAACTGACTGACTGATTATAATTGGTGGAATAATGATTAAGGCTTCTACTGGTCATAAAGTGGGGGATCAGTTTATTACTTCATAACAATATGAAACCGATCCCCCACTAATTACTACATAATAGTATAATACTTGTCTTTCCCCTCTACCTATGAGTCAAATAACAGGACAGATTGGGTTCTATAGACATGGCTGGGAACCAGTTTAGAACAGAAAGCAATGGCAAACTACTGCGGGATAATCTTTTGCCCAGTCAGTCATGTCTCTTTCGAGACATGATCGCCCAAGCGTGTATCACGTATGGCACTTAACTGACTGACTGACTAATGTATTTGCGATTTCAGTCTTTTCCCGCACAGGGAAACCTTTATTCATATATGACTATTCTTATTTTTAAGAAAATATTCTTGTAAGAATTGATATTATTTAAGGCAGTAGGAAAGTTGGCACCGAGTTGCACTTCTGGTTTCTTCGTCTACATCACTTAACCTTGATAAACAGCCGATAAGTAGCAATTGTTTTTAATTTATCATTCTGAATTCGCTGTGAATTTCATGCTACGCTAAGAAACCTATTTATTTCCCTTTAATATATCTCGCAATTTTTTTCTGTCTTCAATATCATTCCCACAATTACATTGAGACCTATTAAAAATGTAAAGTATATTTGCTTATTAGTTTCTTTTCAACTCTAAAAATTATTCATCTAGGTGTATATGCTGTTTTTGATTAAAGAGAGACTTTTTGCTTAATTTGTTTTGCGTTTAATTAAAAGAAAAATAGCTGACATATCACGAACCAATGTTGATTAATTGCCCGTTTTCAGTGCAGAATACTTTATTTACAATATGTTAATTCTACAATAAGTAATTTATCTATCTATTTCAGGTTTTTTCTATCTCTTTTCTCTCTCTTCTCCTCCTTAGAGAGAGAGAGAGAGAGAGAGAGAGGCACTCCGACTGACACCAAATCGGTCGAGTTTCGATTCCGGCTGGAAGCAAGTGGAGGTCTAGCCACACTGATGAGCTGTAATACAGCGAAACAGGCTTTTATGTGGATTATATATGTATATATATATATATATATATATAAGGAGGAGGAATATTTGGGAGGAATATTTTTGTCGTGACGCCTTTTAGACAAACACAGACATAAATTAACACTTGTACAACCAATGACATGCGCTGAGATACACGCACACGCGAGCTAAACAAATGGGGCCCACAGTCATAACTTCATATGAACGATATGGAGCTTAGCATGTATATGTATGACGTTTTGCACATGCATACGCATTTAACTTTAGCTTGTGTTTTTGCGTAAGTATATATTTAATTCTGTTTATATTTTCATGTATTGAAATATGATTATGTCTATCCCGACCCCATTCATCCAAGGCCGGTAACGTTATGAATTCGCCTTGACTGTATCCAATATGTAGCAATTTAGTCTGCTTGAAAGTTAACGGACAAACTGACAAGTCGATAAAGGCTAAATTTTGTAATTTGTGTATATATATATATGCGTGGGTGTATTAATCTGTATATGTGTCTGTTTGCTAGTGTTTGTGAATATACACGTCTATTTTTCCATGTGTGAATGTTTGTAGGTTTATTTATGTATGCGTTCTTTCTCTTCCTCGTTTAATATATGAAAACCTTTCTAAATCTACTAAATTGTTAAACTACATTTTTTTTAAAGTTCGCAACAAAAATAACGTAGATATAATAGTTAATTAATAATGCTGTTCTCAATTTAATCAAATTTTAATACCAATGACCACCAAGATTAATTTTAAGTCTGCCCACATATTCTCTAAATTAGAAGTTGCTTTACTCTGATTGGTCCACATTGTACATACAATAATGCGTCCCTGATTAAAAGGGTCTTGCTTGTTTTTAACCTTTTAAAACGATTCAATTTAAAATAGCCACATCACTTGACAAGACACAAGAAGCGTCGAAACAAAATAGCTACTTTTATAGTGATATTGTAACATATCCATGTTATATTGTAACATATCCATGTTATAATGTCTGAATATATATATATATATATATATATATATATAAATGAATGGCAACCCGTAAAGACGTAAAGAATAATCCAGAAGATTTTATATAATTAGTATAAATTATCAATTAGGTAGAACTAGAGATCTCAATGGATATTATCCAGAGCAAATACTGAGAAGGAAACTCAACACATAATTAAATGTTTTATAAATTCAGAATTTATTTCTGCAATGTAAAGAAACTTTTTTTACAATGGTCTCGTTCAGTGAATAAATAAATGTTAATTTCAATTAGAATATTTAAAAAAAGTTTATAGCAGATGATTTTAAACCCGAAATAAACTGAAAATAGATACATCAAAACACACACATAAAACAATACAAAGTAAAGAAATAAATCACGCATACATAAAACAATAAACAAGAAATTATACACACACAAAGAAGGAAGGAAGGATTCACGCACAGACAGAATTAATCACACAAACTTTATTTAGAGAGATATATATGCATACATAAAAATAGGGATTATAAATTAACACACACAGATTTAAACAAGTGAAAAAAGAAGGGAAGGAGAAAAATAACGAAATTGAGAATTTTTAAAAAAAAAACAGTTTTTACAATTTTAGTGCTTGATATAGGATGTGTGTAGTGGTCTAGTGGATATCGGTTCGGAACGAGAAATCGGGGAGCCGAGTTCGAATTCCAGTTGAATTCATTGCATTCACTTACGCGCAAATACGCTTGGAAAAGGTATTAATCGGTATCTTCCTTCCAGTTATGGGTTAAATAACAGGACAGATTAGATTCTATAGCCTTGGTCGCCAACCAGTCTATCGCAGAAAGCAATGGCAAATTACTGCGGGATAATCTTCTGCCCAGTCAGTCATGTCTCTTTCGAGACATGATCGCCCAAGCGTGTATCGCGTATGGCATTAACTGACTCATTAAGCAATAAAGCAGTAATAAGGAAATATCTTGAGAGTTAATTTAATTCTAACATCAAGTTTCCAGCAGAGATCTTATTCCACGAAGCTCCGAGTTGAGGCCTCCATACGGTAAGTAAACAAATAACAGTGAAATTAATAACTATAACTATCAATTAAGAAATTAATATATATATATATATATATATATATGTGTGTGTGTGTGTACACAGTATATACACATATATACAAAATATGTATAAATGTATATACATATGAAATTAGTAAGAATATATATATATATATATATATATATATATATATATATTGTAACTAAGTTGTAGAACTCGTAGGTTTTTTAACCTGTTGTTCATGCATTTACTTTTATAAAGAGTGCTCGATACAAACGTAGAGCGTTATATTGTACAATATATATATGCATATATATATATACATATATACAATATTTATACATATATATTTTTATATATAATATATATATACATACATTCAATCAACTTAAGTTATAGCTGTACTAGTAATTTAGAAAATCACATAAAAAACAAAACGTTAGAAACCTAAATAAGTACGTACAAAATAACATCATTAACAAGGAATATAATTCTAGGCACAAAAACAAATGTCCACTTACCGAACTTTGCAATACAGATGCGGTTATTTAAAAGCAGAAGTATATGACGTAAATGGTTAAAGTAGAACATATTTGGTATCTGCTAAAGACAGTTTTAAAATCAGATGGAATAATCATAAATTTACATTTAAACTAGAAATTCTCAAATATTATACTAAACTTGCTAATCACGTGTGGAAATTAAATTGAAGAATATGGACAAGACCCCGATATATCTTGGAGTATTGTGAAAGTATCCAAACCACACAACGGTGATAAAGTGTGTAGATTGTGCCAGGAGGAAAATAGCTATTATGTCGTACCCAGAAAGAAAATATTTACTAAACGAAAGATCAGAAATTATGTCCAAATGTGTTTATACCCATAAATATTTACTAGGATTATACAAACATAAATTAAAGTTTTCTAAGATCCTTAAATAACACCTCCCTAATTTTGAATATTTTTCACTTGTTTAAAGATTCCAATCGCGCGTTCGAAAAAAAATTCCTGTTCGACCGCATAAAAAATAAAATATAAAATCAGTTATTGTAAATTGCCTGAAGATACCAAAAGGTTGAAACCTAGGTTGTAGAAAGAACTCATTCCCAAACAAAAAATATTCAAAAGTTCTACAATATAACTGTATTGAACACTTTTGAAATCAACTGTGTACTGGCGTAATTCAATTATGACCAAAAACTAAATTATACAATATATATATATATATATATATATATATTATTTTTCTTTAATCCGAAGTGGAAGAGTGGGAAGGTAAATTCCAATAACCTGATCCTAACCTGTTAGAGATCTCATGTCGAAATGTGCAACCGACACACTTGAATTTTGAAAATTTTCTCTAATTTATATATATATATATATATATTAGGACCTTGAATATGTTCTAGCTAATTTTTTGTGAAAAGTAATACTTTATTTACAAAAAATATTAAGAAACATGTCACTGAAAGTATTGTCCATCTCTAGTCACTAATTTTTTCCCATTGTTCTGGCAGCATTTTGAATTCCACGTCGGAAAAACGACACGTCTTTTGAGGCTATGCACGTGTCGATTCATTTTTGGAAACTTCATAAGGATGAAAGTACTGCTTAGCCAGACTATGTGCTATCGATCGGAACAAATGATAATCGGGCGGTGAATATGGTGGGTAGGGTAGGACTTTCGTTTCTTCTTCGATGCTCGGCTCGTCTCAAACGTATCAAATTGCATCGATCTCCGTAATGGTTTCGGCCAGTTTGAATAACTCATAATACACTATACCCAGCTGGTCCCACCAAATGCAAAGCAGTAACTTCGAACATGCTGCCGATGTTGATGCATTTCCGGGCTTACCCCATGATTTTCTCCGCATAAGGTTATCGTAGTGTATCCACTTTTCATCGCCAGTCACGATATGTGATGCAAAAATCTTCCTCTTCTGTCGCTGAAGCAATTGATCACACGTAAGAAAGGGCCATTCGATATCTCTTGGAATCAACTCTTACGGCATCTAATGTCCTTGCTTTGAATCATTCTTAATGCTTTTAAACGTTTCGAAACTGTAGTGCGATCATGATTCTACAATTTCAGCTTGCCCTTGATAATGGAATAATCATAAATTTATATTTCAACTAGAAAATTTCAAATATTATACTAAACTTGCTAACCACGTGTGGAAATTAAATTGAAGAATATGGAAAAGACCCCGATATATCTTGGAGCATTGTGAAAGTATCCAAACCACACAACGGTGATAAAGTGTGTAGATTGTTCCAGGAGGAAAATAGCTATTATGTCGTTCCCAGAAAACGACATAATAGCTATTTCTTCATGAAATAATACCTCTAATTCTTTGTCTTCGAACTTTTTCGGTGCATCAAAGCATTCATTATCTTCAACATCAAGATCACTGTTTTTGAAGCGTCTAAACCAATCTCTGCATGTTATTTCCGACGTCGCATGGTTGCCGTTAATCTCAACAAGAATCCTCTGTCCTTCAGCTGCAGATTTCTTTTGAATAATGTAGTGCAGTAAAATTCCTCGCAAATACACTTTCTTTGGTACGAAGTCTGGCATGTTTAATGCTATGAAAAACAAAGTTGTTTACATTTCGGCGAAATGACATACACTGAATTTCTCGCTTGCTTATAGTACTTCTGTAACTACACGGACGCAGACCTGGGAACGCCATGTTGTAAAGCAGCGACAACTTATTGAAGGTATTAATATATATATATATATATATATATATATATATATATGATTGTTTAATACTTAGTTTTTGGTCATAATAGGGTCAGACCAGTATATATCTGTATTAAAAAGTGTTCGATACAATTATATTGTAGAAATTTTTAACATTATGTATTTTTAAATGATTTATTTCGCTACCCAGGTTTCTATCATAAGTGGTGTCTTCAGGCGATTTTTTAAATATTTAACTTTATTTATTATTTAATAAAGTTATTAAAAATCACCTGAAGTCACCACTTATGATAGAAACCAGGGTAGTGAAATAAATCGTTTAAAAATGGATAATAATATATATATATATATATATATATATATATATATATATATATATAGACTTCTACCGATGAAGTGTTTGAGTCCAAACACTGAAACAACCATATGATTGTAGAGAAGAAGACAGATATAGAAAAAATTATGTACATGTTCTAAAACATAATTTATAATAAATATTCACAGCTCTATACATCATATATCGATCATTGTTTTAAATTAATGTTTTGGACGGGAAAATTTTTTTTCTTTTTTCTCCTCATTCTATACTCACTCGGATATATATATATATATATATATATATATATATATATATATATTATTAAATCACTGTTTAATAGAAAGTTAAAAAAGAAATTACAAATTAAACACGTGAATGCACTAAAAAATAACCTTTTTAGCAATACAAAATAATGCAGATATTAAAAAATAATTAAAAATTTATTGTCGTTTACCTTTTAGATACGAAACTTAAGCCAGCGAACATACATTCGAAGAAGTCCCGACAAAAAGAAACAAAAAAAAACCAAAAAAAAACCGGGATCCTGATATATATAACAAGAATCCATCTTTTACCGTTCAGTGAGTTTTCCGCTATCTGCGATCGTAAGTGTCTTATGAATGATGGTTGCAGTTCGCATGAAATAGTTAAAGGTCTGTGTTTCCAGACGTGTTCTTAGTCAACGGCTCTGCTTTGGTTTGGTTAACTATTTCAGGTTTCTTAATTTTATAGACATTGAGTTGGAACTGGTTTTATTTAAGTTGTGTGTCTTTTTCCTTTTTCTTTCTTTCCGTAAATTTTGTATTGGTAAGGTTTGCATTTGATCTTTTGCTTTCATCTTTTAATTATTCTATTTCATAGATACCTAATCAATACCTAATTACGTTGAAATATTCAAATAAAGGAATTAAACTGAATATTCTCTTCTTATATAAGCTTTATATGGTCAACAATCAAAATTAAGTTATCGATATAGAACTGAATATAGTAAAAAATTTTCAAGGACTCATTTTCACGAAATAGGATCTTCAATATAAGAATAATGAAATAATAAACACCTATTTTTATTAAAATTATATTAGAGTATTATATAGTATATGCATCAAGCGATTCAAAAAGTATATAAACGTTTTTAAAAATATTTAGTATATTTGTTTCTCTGCGATAGGTACAAACTTCTGTAAAAATCAAAAACCTTTTCAAAATAATTTTGAATTGACGAACCACTGAAAAACTTTTTTAATCCCGCCTGATATATAATTCACAAATTGTATATAAAAAAGATAATTCAATTAATAATTTAGTTCATAATTAACAAGTAGAAAGGGGAATTAATTACACTAGTGTTACGAAACATCTGTTTGAATAGCACTGATCTAACCAGAATGTCCCGAATTAGTTACTGTTGGTCCTTAATTCCAATAATGTCGTTCTTTTTAATAATACCGCTCTTTTCTAGTAATGCCGTTCTCTTCAATAATATCGTTCCCTTGCAATAATGTCGTTTTTTTTAATAATACCGCTCTTTTCTAGTAATGCCGTTCTCTTCAATAATATCGTTCCCTTGCAATAATGCCGTTCTTTTTAATAATACCGCTCTTTTCTAGTAATGCCGTTCTCTTCAATAATATCGTTCCCTTGCAATAATGTCGTTCTTTTTAATAATACCGCTCTTTTCTAGTAATGCCGTTCTCTTCAATAATATCGTTCCCTTGCAATAATGCCGTTCTTTTAAATATGACCGGTTTTTTTAATAACATAATTATTTTCAAAACAGCACTATCAAAACTCAATATTTATTATGACACACGCATAAATATAATTGCACAACACATTTTAAATGAAAGTAGCACTTTGTCTAAAGTTCTATTAGTCGTTCTAATTCCCAAGACATGTATTCTTTGGTTAAGCATACACTGATGTTCGCATCATAACTGCCTGTCTAATATGCTATTAATATCTTTGCCAAACAATTCTTATCGTATCAAAAACTAACCGCTAAAATGCTCTGGGATCTAGTACCAAAATGTTAACATCAGATCATTAAACTTTAATTTACATAGTGGAACTTCTGAAGAATGAACAAAGGAAGTAATATCTGGGAAATGTAGAGAATTTCTTTTTAGAATTCCTGAAACTATTCCCGTACAATTTCTGCGGAAGAGCAAGTAACCGATTCTTGTTGAAAGATGCCACTGGCATCGTAAACCACTGTTACCGATAAAAGATGAACAAAATGAGTTCGAACCAAAGATCTTACCCAACTTTTAATATACAGGATGCGATGGGTAAATTGACTTTATTTTATATTTTTATTTTCGTGCTTGTGAGATTATTGTCTTTAGTTTTGTCGACTGCACAGTATAGTAGAGTAAGTTTGGCAAAGTCTATGAGAAAAAGAGCACCATTCGCCAGAAATTCGAAAATGGCATGCTGTACTACCTGAGATTTGCACTGAAATCTCCAATACGAACATTTCAGAGTGTTTGTGTGTCAATCTGAAAACAGTGCAGAAGATTTGGAAAGAGTTAGATGAGTCTAATGGTGATTATGAAGGTAAGACAGCTTGGAAAACTCACTCTGATAGTTCTGATAATAAAAGAACTTTTGAATTTGTTAGCAAGAGTCTCAGAATGAACGAGGAGGTCCACATCAAATGCCTTGAGGAGGTAAAGCTGTCCTCAGTCAAAAGGGTGGCTGCTGGAAGTCAGAATGTCTGGCATCAGGACTCTGCCACACATACTCTGTCAGATAATTTTTGTACTTCACTCCTTATATCTGGCCACCTAACTCCCCAGACTGCAACCCCCCTCGGTTATTATGAGTGGGACGCAGTGGAGCGTCAGACCAACCAAACTTCTTGTAAGATCAAAGACGAACTGAAGGCAAGGATTATGGCAGCATTTATAAACGGAAATAAAGAAATCGACCAGAAGAGATTCAGAAGGTTGTGAAGTCGTCTAGAGGGGCCGTGGTTGAAGCTAATGTAAATTTTATTAAATTTATTCTTTAGTATTTCAAGATATTTTTGTGTAATTTAGATAAATACATCTGTTACAATTAAATGTCTGAGTTAATTTTATTTTTGCGTAATTTATACGACAATTCATCCATCCTACTTCTTTCTCTCTCTCTCTCTCTCTCTCCCTCTCTCTCTCTCTCACACACACACATCAATCCTGGGTTAAAAAGCAATCGGAGTCTAACCGTACTGACGAGCTGTGATACAGCGAAACAGATCTGTCTGCTGATGACTATAGTATTTACGCTCTCACACCCTGATTGAGTGGGAGACTTTGTAAACAGTACCTACTCCGGCATATACGCATCGCTCATTCAATAATGAATTAGAGCACTATGGCTATTGGGCGTGTATAATGATATACGTGCTAAAAGGTCTGCCGTCTTCTACCGAACGCTCATAGCCCAGAGGTAGAATCGCCAACTGACGCCAATTCGGTCGGGTTTCAATCCTGGCTTAAAAAACAATCGGAGTCTAACCGTACTGATGAGCTGTGATACAGCAAAACAGATCTGTCTGCGGATGACTATAGTATATATATATAATCACCATTTCAGCAGCAAAAGCTTCGTTCAATCTTAAACATCAACTGGAATTTCTATGACACGAACACTGAAGTCCAAGACTTTAATCATTTAAAACAATGCTCGATATATGATGTATAGAGCTGTGAGTATTTATTATAAATTATGTTTATTCGCACTTACACACCAACTTCTTCAAAAGTCTAACGGTCAAAACGGAAGACAGACTCCCTTCATTATCAATAACCCCAACCAACCCCACAACAACAACGAACCAAATATAAACAGCGGATGATTCCAGCTCTTGCTTTTTCCCCCTGACGAAATGTTGGACACCCAACGTTGAAACAAACATATGATTGTAGTGGAGAGGACATATATAGAAAAAATTATGTACATGTCAGTCAGTCAGTTAAGTGCCATACGTGATACACGCTTGGGCGATTATGTCTTTAAAGAGACATGACCGACTGGGCAGAAGATTATCCCGCAGTAGGTTGCCATTGCTTTCTGCGGTAGACTGGTTGCCGACCAAGACTATAGAACCCAATCTGTCCTGTTATTTAACCCATAACTAGAGGGAAGAGACGGATTAATACCTTTCCCAAGGGTATTTGCGCGTAAGTGAATGCAATGAATTCAGCTGGAATTCGAACTCGGCTCCCCGATTTCTCGTTCTGAGCCGATATCCAATGCACCACAACGCTCAAAGAATAAAAGAGTCAGGTTTTTCCACAACAAGTCTAAGACGCAAGGGGTTACAGGGTGGGGAAGAATTAAGAACAGAAACATTAATAATGAGTGGGAAGAGGAAAGAGTAATCAGGAGGTCAGTAGATAGCGATTGACATTGCATTTAAATTTTGTTTTTAATTCGTATCATCCTATGAAAGGCAATAAAGCCACTAAGACACAAGGAGTTACAGAGTGGGGAAGAATTAAGAACAGAAACATTAATAATGAGTGGGAAGAGGAAAGAGTAATCAGGAGGACAGTAGATAGCGATTGACATTGCATTTAATGTTTTTAATCTGTATCACCCCATGTAAAGCAGTAAAGCCACTAAGACGCAAGGGGTTACAGGGTGGGGAAGAATTAAGAACAGAAACATTAATAATGAGTGGGAAGAGGAAAGAGTAATCAGGAGGTCAGTAGATAGCGATTGACATTGCATTTAAATTTTGTTTTTAATTCGTATCATCCTATGAAAGGCAATAAAGCCACTAAGACACAAGGAGTTACAGAGTGGGGAAGAATTAAGAACAGAAACATTAATAATGAGTGGGAAGAGGAAAGAGTAATCAGGAGGACAGTAGATAGCGATTGACATTGCATTTAATTTTTTTAATCTGTATCACCCCATGTACAGCAGTAAAGCCACTAAGACGCAAGGGGTTACAGGGTGGGGAAGAATTAAGAACAGAAACATTAATAATGAGTGGGAAGAGGAAAGAGTAATCAGGAGGACAGTAGATAGCGATTGACATTGCATTTAATGTTTTTAATCTGTATCACCCCATGTAAAGCAGTAAAGCCACTAAGACGCAAGGGGTTACAGGGTGGGGAAGAATTAAGAACAGAAACATTAATAATGAGTGGGAAGAGGAAAGAGTAATCAGGAGGACAGTAGATAGCGATTGACATTGCATTTAATGCTTTTAATCTGTATCAACCCATGTAAAGCAGTAAAGCCACTAAGACGCATGGGGTTACAGGGTGGGGAAGAATTAAGAACAGAAACATTAATAATGAATGAGAAGAGGAAAGAGTAATCAGGAGGACAGTAGATAGTGATTGACATTTTTAAAATTTTGTTTTTTTACTTTTTAATGCAGATTAAAATTTGCTGGAAGGCATAGATACGGGAGGAATATCCACAAGTGAAAAGTGCAAGAAAAGAAATTGTTAGCATAGGCTTTACTGTTATATCTAGCCAGCTCAACTGTATATTGATTAAATCACGATACCATAGCAAAGATCTCATCCAAATCTAAGCTAAATGGAACTTTGTCTGTGTGTGTGTCTGTGTATGTGTGTGTCCGTTACCTATAGACTCCGAAACGGCTGAACCGATTTTCTTGAAAATTTACACAGTTCTACTACAAGCGTCTGCGAGTGTTCTTAGCTAGGTTTTGTATCGAGGTACCCCCGATAAATATCGAAAATCGATAATCGAAAAAATCGGGTTATAAAAACAGATTTATAAAAACAGACTTATGATCCTTAAAGTAATACTAATACAAAAAACATCAATAAATACAAACAGTTAAACTCAAAGACCTCACCTTTTCGAATGTATATTAAAAAAAACTAAAATAAACGTCTCACCTCGATTTCACGCCTAACGTCTTCACAATACTCCTTGTCTGCGTCACAGTACTCTCTAGCTCAACGAATCTCACCAACTGTCTCTATCTACCATGAAATAATGTTTATTATAATTTCTTTTAACTTCCCACAGTTACCGAGTTTTCTGCATTTGTATTTATTTGTCTTCGTCCTACTAGGTCTTGGAAATGATGGAAAAAAAGGAAATTAATACTGAGCATCAGGAAGAGACAGCTGAAGTTCCTGGGACACGCAATGAGGAAGAAGGGTTTGGAGAACCTGATACTAACAGGCCAGATAGAGGGAAAAAGAGACAGGGAATAGCAACGGATAACATATTTGAAGGGCCTGATCAGGTGGATGACAGAACGTGGGTTGCACGGTGTAATAGGAAAAGGCGTGCTCAGAGCCACCAGGGATAGGGAAACGTGGAAAGCCATGATCGCCTACACCCTGAAGGAACAGGGCACATAGAAGAAGAAAATATATGCCAACTGTTTGTAAGAAATTATAATGTGGATATAAAGTGGGGGTCAAATCTATATTATAATCCGTATATAAACTGATCCCTCATTTTGTGGCTATGCTATTTTCTATACATTTATATTCTAGATTTATGAGCTAGTGGATGACAGAACGTGGGTTGCATGGTGTAACAGGAGAAGGCGTGCTCAGAGCCACCAGGGATAGGGAAACGTGGAAAGCCATGATCGCCTACATCCTGAAGATACAAGGCACATAGAAGAAAAACCTGGAGATCATTTGTCTTATTTTGACTTTCTGTTTTTGCTTACCTAAAGTTATTTTTATCAACTTCACTTTTTCTACTCCCGTTTGTTTTTTATCAATAGACTAGCTGTATATCCCGGCATTGCTCGGGGTGCTTTAGTGGTTATGTTGCAATGGTAAAATCAAGTGCTTATTCAAAAAACTCCAGTATGAGGTTGCCGAGACGTGTAATTTAAAAAAAATGGCGAATTATTGGGTTTTATCGTATTTGTAAAACGGGATTCATGCTTGGCCAATTTTGCCATTAAACGGGGATGATGTATGTACAATTGGAAGAACGGAGGCGGACGTTACGGCGGCCTGTAATGTGATTCAATGATGTCGTGACGCAGAAGAAGTGGATGCATTGTTCCTGCAACGTCGGAGGGGTTGGCACCGTGTAGAAAACGTGAAAGTATTATGTCATATGATAAGGTACAAGTTACAAAATCTCCCGATTTTTGTTGGAATACAGCCAAGCGTTTCGTAGGAATAAACGATCGCAAAAATCAACATTTTCCATTTATTTTTGCCGCACCCTGAGTGTCAATTAAAATTTTTGTTCGAATATCAAGGATTCAGACTTTGATCTACCAGTGATTCGATTTTGGTTGAGTTTGAGTGAAGCGTCTTGGAGAAATGCATAAAAGTGCGCAAAAGACCACCCGAGATTATGTTTGTCGTTGATTTTTGACCAACTCTGTCCATTGATTCGAAAAATTCATGTGTAAACAAAAGGTTAGGACCTTGAACCACAAGTTACCCGATTTTAGTTTAATTCGAATAAAGTTTTTCGGAGGAAAAGAGGTTGTAAATCCTAAGCGTTTCGGTAATTTTTGCCGTACCCAGTAAATAAATAGAATAAGCCTAATTGACTAAAATATGAATGCAATCTAGTCACAATATTTTGACAAGTAGACCTCAGGACTTATTGAATAAGCTATTGACATCATTTACATGTAATTGCTTTAACATCTACTGCTAATTGTAAACTGTTTATTGAAAATAGATGTAGCACAAATATAGGTGAATTTATCTTTTTTAATGATTAATTGCTATTTTTAGGTTTTCTTTGAATTCATAATTAACGTTATGAATATTTATCTACCTGCGTTTATTCTTATCTATCTATCTATCTATCTGAGTCTATTCTTATCTATCTATCTATCTATCTATCTATCTGAGTCTATTCTTATCTATCTATCTGTTTGTGTATCACTTTAGATAGATAGATAGATAGATAGATAGATAGATAGATGCATATTTCGAAAAGTGTTTATTCCATTCGTCAAGTTGAAAATCTAAAGTCTATATTATTTGAATGAATATTCAATGAAAGTATTTCAATATTAATAAAGTCAAATATTCAATGAAAGTGTTTCGATATTAATAAAATTGAATATTCAATGAAAGTATTTCGATATTAATAAAATTGAATATTCAATGAAAGTATTTCGATATTAATAAAATTGAATATTCAATGAAAGTATTTCGATATTAATAAAATTGAATATTCAATGAAAGTATTTCGATATTAATAAAATTGAATATTCAATGAAAGTATTTCGATATTAATAAAATTGAATATTCAATGAAAGTATTTCTTTCATGATCATTTACCCGATAAACTGTCAAGTCGAAAATTTGAAGTCTATATTATTTGAATGAATATTCAGTGAAAGTATTTCAATAATAATAAAGGCTAATACTCAATGAAAGCATAAAATTTGAAGTCTGTATTATTCATTAATGTTTAACAAGGTTTAGAATTTATTGTTCACCTTGTTTTGTACAAACAACTGTAATGAAACACTAAGTAATTATACTTGCTGCAATTTACTAAATTCAGCTCAGTTACGAATAAGTTAGGATCGTACTCAATACTAAAGCTTATCTAACTAGACTCTCTCACTAATCACTACAAACATCATAATGCTTGCTATTATTTACTCAGCGTAGTTTCATAAGAAATAAACAAAAGGGTACTAAACAGTTAAGTAATATCAGTCCTCTCATATGACCGTGAATTGAGTTCTTCGTTGTGGTGTAATGGCTATCAAACTTAGCTCACTAAACCAATTACGACTGAGAAATAAGTTCGATCCACACTGGATACTACATGCTTTCGACCTTTAGCTATGCTTAGGAAATCTATATATGGCAGTGAATGCTGGATAATCTCTTTAAAGATGAAGAAGAAGAGACTTGCAGCAACAACAGAAATGTGGTTCTACAGAAGGATACTGAGAAAACAATGAACCGAGATCGTGAGTAACGACGAAGTTCTAAACAAAAAGGAAAAACTTATACTTAACATCAGTAAGAAACAGTTGAAATTTCCAAGGTAATGAGGAAAGAAGGATTGAAGAATTTGATAGTAACGGTATAGATTTAAGGCCGTGGTTCCCAACCCCGGGGGAAATTACCCCAGTGGGGTAATGAGCCCATATTTTGGGGGTAATGGATGTTTGGTTTGGGAAGAAACAATCAGCTTATAATTTCACACTGTGCCAAATTATTAACGAGACAGCATTTCAAGGAAGTAAGTACTTTCCAAACTTGAATAATTCCAACAATGAATGGGTAAGAAATTCATATCTTGTGAGTGACGATATCATTCCTGATGAGGACTATCCAGCAAAAAAAGAATTTCTCACACTCAGGATGAACAATGCATGGAAGCTTTTGTTTGAGACCAAGTCTGGTCTAGGAACCTTTTTGATCTCTCGTCTACAGGATATACCAACACTAGCCTCTAGAGCAGCACAAATTCTCATTGGATTTTCAACCACTTATCTATGTGAACAAACTTTTTCTAGTTGGAATGAAGACCAAGAATCGTAGCAGAGTCAACGTGGCAAACGACACCCGAATAACCCTTTCAGTCACAAAGCCAAGAATAAATAAACTGGCACAGACAATACAAGATCAACACTCACATTAAGAATCACAGCTAGGTTACGGCTACTAAACTTCTGATTATTATAGATTGGTACTATTGTATTGAATAATTTCCATTAACTTTGTCTGCTTTTGATGTATGAAAATATAATTACTTCTTTTCTTATATTACGGGTATTTGTTCATTGGGGTAATGGATAATAGTGAAAATATAATTACTTCTTTTCCTATATTACGGGTATTTGTTCATTGGGGTAATGGATAATAGTGAAAATATAATTACTTCTTTTCCTATATTACGGGTATTTGTTCATTGGGGTAATGGATAATAGGAAAATTGTATTTTGGTGTCGGTAATCGCAGCAAAAAGGTTGGGAATCTTTTGATTTAAAGCAAAAGGAACAAAGAAAAACAGAATATAATCTACCTAGTGAGTGAGTAAATGGATGATGGAAGAAGGTTTAGGAGAGATAACAAAAGTACAAAATTTATTAAGTGCTACAAAGAGCATGAAATTGTAGAGAGCCATGATCGCCTACGTTATAAAAAGACGCGGCATATAGAAAAAGAAAAATGAGGCGTAATTAAGTGGAGGTAAAGCAGAGTTAGCTAAAAAATATTAAGAGCTATGAAAGAAATGTAGAGAGCTACAAAGAAAAAGTTTAATTTTAACACACGTATACATGTCAAGAGTACCCAAAAATTAGCGAGGCTACCTGGTAGCCTCGCTAATATTAACCCAACCAAGACACCCAACAAGCATCATTTCTGCACAAAATTAATGAACCGTACACACAAATCTTTTGGAAGAAAATTGTAAAAACTTTTGATGATATTACAAATAATAACAACGTAAAAAATAGCTATTTTCTTGGAGAACGAGTGACTAAGAAAACTTTTTTTAGTGCAACTAAGAAATTATTCAGCTATATGATGCAAGTGAAAAAACGACCTACCTAGGGAGATGGTGTTTTAGTCTTCTTCAAATTACTTGACTTGAAACATCACACACTAATTTCAATATCCTATTCTACTTTCCTTCAAACTCCTCATACGTTGCCATGTCACGTACATTCACTTGACAGTTTGAATTTTCTCAAAGATTTTAGTTTTGGCAAAAGCCAGGAATTGAGGCGATCCAAATCTATGCAAGTCTTTTTTTTATCTATCTATCTATCTATCTATCTAAACTGATACATAAACAGATAGCTAGCTAGTTAGCTAGCTAGCTAGCTAGCTAGCTAGATAGATAGATAGACAGATAGATAGATCAAAACAAGATGGATTTGCAAAATACTAAATTTTACTAACTCTTCTTCAACATCTTACTAAACATCATAAAGTTTTGGAAAGAAATTCTTGTTCGTGATGTGAACATTTCATTCTCGACTTGAATAAATATACACGATCAAAGCGTATTTTGTTACTATTCATAAAAAGTGTGATAAAAACTTATTGTAGCTATTAAATTACGAAAATAATTAACAGTTAAACTAAAAAGTCACAAGAATATCTATGTAAGTTATTTGTAAAGAAACATATACATCGGTAAAATTAATAAATAAAAATTCTTAAATAAAGAATCCCATGGATCAATTTTCTTCTAAATGACGCAAAATGAAAACAACACCGACATCTCATTTTCACAGATATGTTTACCAAAATTATATAGAAATATCTTGAAATACTAAAGACTTCATCGTTGGTCTTACAAGGAGTTTTGTTGGTCTGACGCTCAACATCACCTCACATGTGATAATCAAGGGGGTTGATGTCTTGGGAATTAAGTGGCCAGATCTAAGGAGTTATATAGAAAGTGTTTGACAGCTATGACTGGGTTCTGGGTTCTTCTGCTTGCGTGTCATAGTACAGAGTCCTGTTGCTAGATATGAAATCTTTCAGCAGCCACGCTCCTGAGCCAGAGCAGCTCTACCTCTTCAAGGGACTTGATGTTGGCCAATGTGTTGAGTCTGGGGCCCTTTGGGAAGATGAATGAAGGCATAACGTCACTATCACTAGTGATCACTCCAAACACCTTCGTAATCACCATTAGACTCATCCAGCTCTTTCTAAATCCTCTGCACTGTCCTTAGATTGACACCCAAACACACTGATATGCTCGTATTGGAGCTTCTAGTAAGAATGCCAAGCAGTATAGCATGCTGTTTCCAAATTTTGGTTGGAGTTAATTGCGGGATGATACTTTTTTTGTAACAGACTGTGCCCAAATGACGCTACTATAATGCAAAGACAACCAAATAAAAATAAACAACGCGCATGCGCAAAATAAAAACCATAAAATGGCGAAAGTTTACCCATCGCACTCTGTATATTACACACACACATTTTAAAGATGATCTGATGAGTTTGAGTGTGTTAACATGGAAGAATAAATTCAACACAAATACTAATACATGTGTGCAAGTTTGTATTTTGTTTTTTTTTGTTTTTTGTTTTTTTGTTTTACAGTAATTACTACTGTAATTGGTTAAAAAATATTGCTGAACTTTAAAATTTGAATGAAGGTCTTAACTCGAATAATGATATATAGAGTGCACTAGGTAATTGAGAATATATAGAAAAAACATTCAAAGTGTTTTGAGGCCCTAGTCTATTCCACCTTTAAGCGTTTTGAAACTATTCCACTTTTGAAGCCCAATTTGGGAGCCCTAATTTATTCTACATTCGAGATCCTAGATTATCCTAATTGTGACGCCCTATCTGATTTCACATTTGAGGTCCCTCCAAATCCTCCATTTTCACGAATAGAAGACAATGGAAGAGTGTTAAATTAAACAATTTGAGTAAAGCTGACGATGATGATGGGTGTAAAAAATTATTAAAGAGTTATTTAGAGTTTACAATGCGTTATGACAGCATGTGGAAGAAAGACCTATGACAATGTCAAAAATATTATTCACCTTGGCTGGAGGCCCCTAGATTTTGAAGCCCTAGGCTTCTTCCCGTTAAGCCTATAGGTAAATACGGTACTGATTGTATCTTATCAATACGCACTGAAATGGTTTGTCATCTAAACAAAACTAATACACACATAATATACAACGATGTTACTAATGCATTCAATGAGTCTTTCAATTGAATATACACTAGTTATACACACTGGAAATAGTTTTAGTGATGGATTAAAATTGATTTATGATCTATGTGATAACTGAATTATAAATTAATATACTTTGCTATCAGATTATTAAATTGTTGATCTAAAACTTCGAGTTAACTGTCACCAAAGAAAGAAACTAGTAACCTCAGAAATATTGACAATAATAATAATATAAAAAGCTTACAAAACCACAACAATCAGTATTTAAAAATATCTGGAAACTACAGAAGAATCGCTGATGATATGTGTTAAAGAACATGAAAGAAATGAACTATTCAGTATTAAATGAAGCCAACAAATTCAAAATGGAATTTCAAGTGGGTGAAGAAGTGAAAATTAATTTCAATACATCTACAGTAGAAGCAGTCAGTTAAGTGTCATACGTGATATACGCTTGGGCGATCATGTCTCGAAAGAATATTATCCCGCAGTAGGTTGCCATTGCTTTCTGCGGTAGACTGGTTGCCAGCCAAGGCTATAGAACCCAATCTGTCTTGTTATTTGATTCATAGCTAGAAGGGGAAAAGATGCATTATATTATTAAGTAGTAATTAGTGGGGGATCAGTTTATTACTTCATAACAATAGAAAACCGATCCTCCACTTTATGACCAGTAGAAGCCATAATCATGATTCTAACTATTATATTCAGCCAGTCAGTTAAGTGCCATACGTTATACACGCTTTGGGCGATTATGTCTCGAAAGAGACATGACTGAGTAGGCAGAAAATTATCCTGCAGTAGGTTGCCATCGCTTTCTGCGGTAGACTGGTTGCCAGCCAAGGCTATAGAACCCAATCTGTCCTATTATTTAACTCATAGCTGGAGGAAAGAAACGGATTAATATCTTTCCCAAAGGTATTTACGCGTAAGTGAATGCGAGGAATTCAACTGGAATTCGAATTCAGCTCCCCGATTTCTCGTGAACCACAACACACATCCACGGTAGAAGCAAAGAACCTAAAAAAAGAAAGCAAACACAATGCCGAAACGATGGCAAAATAAGCCAATACACTGCCCGTTGCGAACAAGGTGATGTAGACTTACCCCGTACCCACACAGTGGTTGTATAGTGCAATGTTAAAAGCTGAAACCGAAAGTTTTATTCTTTCTACACAGGATAAATGATTGTTAACGAGAAATTACCAAGAACAAAGACTGAAAAATTGTGATAATCGGAAATGCAGATTCTGTGATAAATATACACAGAAAAACTGACCGTCTCATATCAGGTTGCATAGTGTTATCATCCATAGTGTTTATCATCCATAGTGTTATCATCCAATTATCATCCATTGGATATAAAACTAGGCATGATAGAGTGAGCTAATATGTGCACTGGAAAATATGCAAATTTTACAGGAATTAAACTGCAAGAAACTAATATGAACACCGTCTAAACCCGACTAGAGAGATAAGAAGTTTGTGGGACATTACAAATAATAATGATAACAACAACAATTTGAACATGTAACAACGTAAAAATGTTATGGGACTTTACTTTACAATACACACCGACAACACAGCTAATCGACTAGACATCGGGATCAACGACAGCAAAAACAGTATGTACTTTCTGATGGACATGGCAATCCCTGCAAAAATATAATGTTTCTCTGAAGTGGAAATTTAAAAAAATGTAGCGTATGAAGACATCCACAAATCCACCTGTAGTTAGTGTCCTCGGATTGATTGAAAAAAGGTTCCGATAGACACACTGAAGTAATTCCTGGTAGCTCATGCCTTACAGAAATTTGTACTCACAAGTACAGCTCACACCTTATGAAGAGTTTTATCTATGTAAAATGTGTGTGATCTTTGTTTTTTTAACCTTAGTTCTCTTGTACATAATAACAGGAAATACTACTACTACTACTAGTAGTAATAATACTAGCAATAATAATAATAATAATAATAATAATCATTATTATTATTATTATCATCGTCATCATCATATTTTGATTCCTGCTGTAGTCACACTACCTACCAAGACTGTGGGAAAACCTAAGGCAGGTAATGGTGTGTTGTTATGATGGCATTTCATGATTTGTTTTTCTCTCATAACATCACTAGCATTACTTGGACAAAGTTCTCCTTAGAGTGTAGGCTGTACTCAAGATAATTGTGCATTATACTTTGATGGTTTTTCAAATTATTTGGTTGCTATGTTAATGTTCGCAGGGTAAGCCATATCAACTACTAAGCAAGTTTTTCTTTTCTTTTCAGTTTTTAACAATTATATCCAGCCTATTTGCTTCAATTTTCCTGTTTATAAAGATGGTGTAATCTCTTAGAATTGTAATGTATTCTTTTTCTGCAACCGGTGCTGGGTGTTGTTCATGCCAATATTGTTAACATCTTTTCCTAAGTGTTTACATATTCTCCAGTATAAATATTGCCTCACTCTATTGTGACGATTTTTATATTCATTTGGCACAAGTACAGAACATTCTGAGATTAGATGGTCTATGATTTCCTGATATTTATCACAGAACTTGCATTTTGGATCGGCACTATTAAGTAGGATATTTGTCTGAAAGTTCCTAGTGAAAAGATTCCGGTCTTGCGCTGCAAGAATCAAGATTAATACAGAGAGTCGTAACCATTGATGTGTATTAACTTTATCAACATCGGCTTTATTTGCACGTTCTGGATATTGGACATTCAGAGGTTTGTCTTGCCAGTCTTGTTTCATCTGTTTATGTGTTTTATACTTGGTATTCTTTTGCATATTTTTTTTTATGTAGCAGCCGGTTCTTGAGTTTTATTTTCGTTTTCTACCGAATCTCATGAATGTAAATCACGTCTGCATTTATAACCTTATTTCATGATTGAAGCAGAATAAAACCTCTTTCAGCTTCTTTATGGAGTATATATATATATATATATATACGGTCAGCATTAGCCTTTGTATGAAGCATTCTTGTCTTAGAATTCATTCGTCAGACATCATTTAGGATCCAGTCCGAGACGTAGAAACTATAGTGAACCAGTGGGATGGCAAGTTTATTAACGGTCATTGTTTCTGAGAATTCAATTCAGTTCTTAATATCAATCGCACCCTCTTTTTGCACTATATATTTCATAATAATTTTTTATTATATTTTTATTAATTCCTTCACCAACATTTACACCGTGGTACTGATAAGCTCAGTCAGTTAAGTGCCATACACGCTTAGGCGATCATGTCTCGAGAGAGACATGACTGACGGAGCAGATGATTATCGCGCAGTAGGTTGCCATTACCTTCTGTGGTAGACTGGTTGCCAGCCAAGGCTATAAAACACAATCTGTTCTGTTACTTAGCCCATAACTGGAGGGAAGAGATGGATTATTACTTTTTCCAGGGGTAAGTGAATGCAATGAATTCAGCTGGAATTCGAACTCGGTTTCCCGATTTCTCGTTCTGAGCCGATATCCACTGCACCACAACGCACATACGAATCTTCTACTCAGTCTGTCATGTCTCGAGACATGTTCGCCCAAGCGTGTATCACGTATGACACTTAACTGACTAACTGATAAGCTTCTTTTAGCTCTAAATTTTTGATTGTTACCCAAGGGTCTAATCTAATATACGAGGATTGTTGTAAGGACCTCCGTAAAATTGTGGCTTTAGCACATTTATCCAAACCGAATGCCATTCAAATGTCATCACTGAAACATTTTACTGTTTTCAGGAAACCTTCCAATTCACTATCATTCTTAGCATACAACTTTAAGTCATCCATGGAAAATGGGTATTTTATAGCCATATTCTGATTTGTTAAGTTCATTGGATAATGCTATTTATTAGCAGTAGTAGCAGAATTAAAATACCCCCAAAACAAGTGACCATCTTGAATCAGGTTGTACGGTGTTTGCATCTATCTGATATAAAACTTGGAATCACAAGATTTAATATCTGCACTGGAAAATCTTTAAATTACACGGGAAAGAAACTGTAAGATATTGGAACAAACAATACCCAAACCCGGTTACAAACATTGGATAATAATAATAATTTCATGAGACTTTAAAAGAACAATGAAATCTAAGAGTCTAGATATCATGATCAAAGACCACACAAATACAATGTGCTTTTTTATTCACATGGCATTCTTACAGACTGTAAAAAAGCTGTTCAGATCTTCAGAAACTATTAAAATACAAGAATCTTAAAGACGAAATCTAAAAAACAATGTAGCATACATCGATAATTCTACTTAAAGTTGAAACTCTCGGTTTGATTTGGAAAACAGTTCTGGTGAATTCATTGAAGGGACTTCTGGTAGCCCATGGCTTAATAGACATCCAATAAATCGTTCTCACAAATACAGCTCAAACGAAACGAAGGGCTTTATCAATATGAAATTTTACAAAATTATTTAATGAAAACATCACGATGCTATTTCTGACGTTTTTTTTTTTTTTATAAATATGAGTTTGCTACAAATGAATAAACTGGACCAATTTTTAGATGACTGGGGTTTTAACACGTGATGCAATGAAATAATTCACACTAAATTAGCTTTAAGTCAAGAATGTCCGTGTTAACAACATCTCTCAACATGTACTAAATAATAATAATAATAATAATAATAATAATGTTCTGTACTTGCTCCAAATGAATATGAAAATCGTCATGATAGAGAGTGGCAATATTTACATTGGACAATGTGCAAACACTATAGAAAGCATGTAAACAATCGCCAGTATGAACATCACCCAGCACCGGTTACAGAAATAGATGATGTCACCATTCTATGGGATTACACCATCTACACAGACGGAAAAATTGAAGCAAATAGGCCGGACATTATTGTTATAAACTAGAAAGAAAAACTTGCTTATTAATTAATGACTTGTCCAGCAGATTGTAACATAGCAACCAAGGAATTCGAAAAACTGTCAAAATATAAAGACCTGGAAATTGAAATAGAAAAAACGTGGAAATTGAAAACAAGAATCATGCCAGTGATAGTAGATGCACTTGGAATGATAAAAAATGGAACAAAACAACACATTGAAAGAATCCCTGGAAACCCCAGCTTAAAATATATACAAAAAATTGTCTTGTTAAGTACAGCCCACACACTAAGGAGAACTATGTCTATGTACCGCTAGGGATGTTATGGGAAAAAAATGGAGCCATACCAACACACCACTACCTGCCTTAGGTCTTCTCGCAGACTTGGTAAGTAGTGCGACCATAACAAAAATCGAATTGTGATGAAAAATGACAACATAATAATAATAATAATAATAATAGCCCCAAGCTATTCCACTTTCGAGATTCTAGATTATAACACTTTTGAGGACCTAAGCTAGACCAATTCTGACGCCCAACGCTATTCCGAATTTGGGGCCCTAGTCTATTCCGCTTTTGAGGCCCAAGGCTATTCCACTTGTGTGGCACCTCTAAATTGTCTATTTTCAGTAGAGAAAAATTAAAGTGTGTTAAATTAAACAATTTGAGTAAAACTGACGATGATGACGGGTGTATAAAATTACTGAAGGGTTATTTAAAGTTTACAATGCGTTATCACAGCATGTATAACAAAAACCTATGAAAATGTCAAAAATATTATACACATTGGCTGGTGGCCATTAGATTTTGAGGCCTTAGACTTCTTCCCGTTAAGCCTATATGTCAGTCCGGTACTGATTGTATCTTATCACAACGCTCTGAAATGGGCTGTGTCCTAAATAGAGCCAATATACACATACTGGATATAATCTCGGTGGCGGATTAAAATTGATTTTTGATCTATGTGAGATTAAATTATAAATTAATATACTTTGATATTAGATTATTAAATTGTTGATCTAAAACTTCGAATTTACAGCCACTGAAGGAAGAAACCAGTGATCTCAGAAATATTGACACTACTACTAATAATAATAATACTAATATTTTGTTCATGTAATGTTAGTGATGTTATAGCAGATAGCATAACACACCCCTATCTCTTTTAGGTCTTTCCGCAAACTAAGTAGCTAGAGCGACCATAGCAAAAATAAAATTATGATGAAAATGACATAATAATAATAATAATAATAATAATAATAATAATAATAATAATAGACTTTAAATATATACAAGATATCGCCCGTCATCATCAATTTCATCAAACAGTGCATGTCTATATGGAAAACAACCCTTTACCTCAATCATATAAATGGAACCTATAAGTCTGATGAAATAAACATCAAAAGAGGTATATTTCAAGGTGATTCTTTATCTCCCTTACTATTTTGCATATCATTAATAGCACTAACCAGTCAACTTAATAAGACAGAATGTGGTTATAAAATAGGACAAAAGAAAATAAGCCATCTATTTTACATGGATGACTTGAAGTTATATGCTAAGAATGATAATGAGCTGGAAGGTCTTCTGCAAACTGTAAAATGCTTCAGCGAAGACATTGGAATGAAATTTAATTTGAATAAATGTGCTAAAGCTACAGTTTTACGTGGATCAATACAAGAAACATCCTCAATTAGTCTAGACCCTGCTGTAACAATAAAAGAATTGAAACCAGAAGAAGCTTATAAATACCTAGGTGTAAATGAGAGCGAAAACATTCACCATAAAAAAATGAAAGAAATAGTGCGTAAAGAGTACTATAGAAGGCTACGAATGATATTAAAAACTGAATTAAATTCACAGAATAGAGTTATGGCCATTAATAGCCTTGCAATCCCAGTTGTCCAATATAGCTTCAACATCTTAAACTGGACTCTAAACGACATCAGGCGAATGGATGCTAAAACAAGAAAGCTTCTTTCTAAGCATAGGATGCATCACCCAAAGGCTGATGTAGACCGTCTATACATACCCCGTAAAGAAGGTGGAAGGGGTCTTATTCAGCTGGAATTGTCATACAAGACAACAACTATTGGCTTACTAACATACATAGAAACAACAAAGGATTGGATGATACAATTAGTAAGGCAACATGAAGAAAGAAAGAAAAAATATTCAATAATAAAAGAAGGCAGTAAATACAAACAAGAATTACAGTTAGTAGATTCTGTAGAAAAGCAAAACAGTAGCCAAGAACCAACTATTGCGGCAAAAAATATGAAAATGAAAGCCAAAGATAAAGCTCTTGAACAGATGAAACAGCGCTGGCAAGACAAACCTCTGCATGGCCAATATCCAGTACGTGCCAATAAATCCAATGTTGACAAAGTTAATACTCATCGATGGTTACGTGCATCTGGATTAAAGTCTGAAACTGAAGGATTTATACTTGCAGCACAAGACCAAAGTCTTTTCACGAGAAACTTTCAGGCAAATATTATGCATAATAATATGGATCCAAAATGCAGGTTTTGTGATAAACACCAAGAAACAATAGACCACCTAATCTCAGGCTGTTCTGTGCTTGCCCCAAACGAATATAAAAATCGCCACGATAGAGTTGGGCAATATTTACATTGGGCAATGTGCAAACATTATGGAAAAGCTGTAAACAAACACTGGTATGAACATCATCCAGCACCGGTTACAGAAATAGAAGATGTAACCATTCTATGGGATTACACCATCTACACAGACAGAAAAATTGAAGCAAACAGACCAGACATTATTGTTAAAAACCAGAAGGAGAAAACTTGTCTATTAATTGATATGGCTTGTCCAGCGGATTGTAACATAGCAACCAAGGAATTTGAAAAACTGTCAAAATATAAAGACCTGGAAATTGAAATAGAAAAAATGTGGAAATTGAAAACAAGAGTTGTGCCAGTGATAGTAGGTGCACTTGGAATGATAAAAAATGGAACAAAACAACACATTGAAAGAATCCCTGGAAACCCCAGCTTAAGAGATATACAAAAAATTGTCTTATTAAGTACAGCCCACACACTAAGGAAAACGTTATCTATGTAATGCTGGGGATGATAGGGAAGATAGAAAAACATGAAATGGAGTCATAACAACACGCCACTACCTGCCTTAGGTCTCCCCGCAGACTTGGTTGGTAGTGAGACCAATGCAGAAATCGAAATATGATGAAAAATGACATAATAATAATAATCGTCACGATAGAGTGGGGCAATATTTACACAAGTTCATGTGCACTCACTTTAAAAAATATGTCAACAAATATTGGTATGAAGTAGGTAGTGCGGCCATAGCAGAAATAAAAACAAACACTGATATATAAACAAACACTGGTATGAGGTAGATAGTGCAACCATAGCAGAAATAAAAAGAAACACTGGTATGTAAACAAACATCGGTATGAAGTAGGTAGTGCGACCATAGCAGAAATAAAATTATGATGCAGATGACATAATAATAATAATAATAATAATAATAATAATAATAATAATAATAATAATCGCCACGATAGAGTGGGGCAATATTTACACAAATTAATGTGCACACACTTTGAAAAATATGTAAACAAGCACTAGTATGAACATCACTCAGCACCTGTTACAGAAATAGCTGTCACCATTTTATGGGATTACACCATCTACATAGTCAGGAAAATTGAAGCAAAACTTCCGGATATTATTGTTAAAAACCCAAAAAGAAGAAACTTGCTCACTAATTCATATGTCTTGTCTAGCGAATTGTAACATAGAAACCAAGGAATTTGAAAAAAATATCAAAATATAATGACCTGGAAATTTAAATAGAAATGTGGAATTTGAAAATAAGAATAGTACCAGTAAGAGAAGGTGCACTTGGAATTATAAAAAATTAAACAAAAAACACATTGAAAGAATCCCTGGAAACCCCAGTGAGATACAAAAATTGTCTTGTTCCACACACTAAGGAGGATTATTTTAAAATATACATGTTAATCATGGATTTAACAACTAGCTCTATATTAGTGTGTCCACCATTTCCTTTAGAGTTTGAACGAAATTAGCAATTTTTTATTTCATTTTGACCAAGTATTTTCAATAAATACGTTTTTAAGATAAAACTGATAACATCAATGAATAACTAATTATCAAGGAGAAGAGAATTGGTACAAATTCGTATTTCTTTCTAAATGCCTGAATGGAAGCAGACTTTGAAATTTTATCATTCTTCAGCCACAGAAGAACCTTCACTTTGCTGTCGATTATCCTTGGCTACAACAGGTTTGATCAGGCGTAATATTTACTGATATTGCCATAATATCAAAGAATGTCAGACGTGGGATTAATTGAAAACTAACGAAACCGTTTTACATGAATCGCAATCTTCTAATTTTGCTAATATATATAAATGCCTGTTATTCTTCTACATGTATGTGTGTGTGAATGTAGGCACATATATGTATATTAAATTCTCATTCACCTATCTATCTATCTATCTATCTATCTATCTATCTACTTTTTTCTTTTTTTTTTTAATAATCGTGTCACCCCAAGAAAGGCATTTTATTACAACTGTTGAGCAGAGGGTTACATAGGAAGTAAGTTATTAGAAAGAGTGACAGGTTACAGGGGGTGTCAGGAAGAGGGTAGAAAAGGATGAGAACTTACTTTTACTTTAAGATATCGCAGCAAAGCTTTTTATTACTGAGGTGAAATCTTTTTTTAGATGTTGACATATCTCTTGATAGATTTATGTTTGAGAATTTTTTCTAAGGGTGATATAACTGTAACAATTACTTGACAGATACAACATGAACACTCTTTTAATACATATTTATTTTAACTACTTTGTAATTTTTAGAAAATTATGAAAGATTTTCTTAGAAAACTAATATTTTATTGACTTTTAGGTACTGTGAATTTATACTCTAACTTATGAAAATTCTTGTAAAGTAAATGTTCGGTAATCACCAATAAATCTTACCTTTCAACTTACAGTTCTTATTTTCTCATTTTTACACGCAAAAATAAATTGAAATTTATTTTTTTGAATATTTCAGTTTCTGAATTGTAGTGAGTTTTTTTTTATTTATCATTAGTAAATACAATCTAAATTAATACAGCTTTTTAAAAAATTTAAAAGTTTATAAATTATTCTAATTTATTTTTTTTAAATGTAAATAGTTCTTGTAAAAATTTCTTATTCATCGAACATGTTTTTTCTTAAGACAGTATCCATAATATTTTTATACATAAAGGCAATTAAAAGCTTTTCTAATTAAATAGTCTTAGATTAATTGCATTTTTTTTATTTTATGATTCAGAGGTTTTCTTTAACTGGGGGTCTTGTTTCATCAAAAAGATTTCATGATTTATTTTCTCCGAGTACATGTACTTGTGGTGCAGTGGATATCGACTCGGAACGAGAATTCGGGGTACCGAGTTCGAATTCCAGTTGAGTTCCTTGCATTCAATTACGCACAAATACCCTTGGGAAAGGTATTAATCAGTCTCTTCCCTCCAGTTATGGGTTTAATAATAGGACTGATTTGGTTCTATAGCCTTGGCTGGCAACCAGTCTACCGCAGAAAGCAATAGCAACTGCGGGATAATCTTCTGCCCAGACAGTCGTGACACTTTTGAGACATGATCGCCAAAAGCGTGTATCACTTATTGCACTTAACTGCACTTATACATAAACTTGAAGTCCTACAAAAATGTATTTTTCGAAATTTTATAAAAATCCTTTTTTCATCTGTTAACCACCACTTATTTAAGTGGTGGTTAACAGAGGTTAAAAAAAAGTAAAATAATAAAATAAAATAACATTTATAAAGATTTTCTAAGAAAGTCACATTTCTAAAATAATTTCATTTGCGGATAAGTTTTGAAAGGTTAATTCAAATCAGTCAATTGTCTGATTTTGACAAGAATTCCAAAATCTGTGTTATATCGAGCCGTTGAAAAACGCTAGACTTTCATAATTTATGCTTAAGCGATAATGCAAGAGAAGGGAAATTTTGAACCAAAGATTTCGTAGATTCTAAAAAGGATAAAAATATGATTAAATAATAATAAAAAAAATCATTTAGTCTTAGCCGTTCTTAATAACTTTCGACATTAAATCTTTGTTCTTATTAATTTGGTTTATTTTACATTATGCATTTTAATTTCTAATGAATCTATCTATCTATGCCTTTTTGGTCATTTTATATCTATCTATCTATCTATCTATCTATCTATGTCTTTTATTACT